>JADQWA010001166.1:0-40774 GCA_018344505.1 Nebria ingens riversi
TATATATATATATATATCTGTAACGAGAGATGAAACGTATATATTAGGGAACATACACTGCGCCTTGTAAATTTGTTACTGGTTTTTAATGTTGTGTTACGATATTTATTTTTCTCGTTGACAAGCATATAAACAACTCGCTCGTCACATAGTTAGATAGCATTATTGTATATTCTATTTACGCGTGACACCACGTATCACCATCGCTACAGAGTACGTCCAATACTTCCCCTCGAGAAATGGTCAGGTTCAAGTTTTCAATGGGGCTCTGAGTCCTAACATCTGGACACGTTTTTTGTGTTTTGGTGGAGGTAGTCCTTTGGTTAGCATGTCAGCGGCCATGTCCTCGGTGGAAACATATTCAATTTTCAAACTCTCGTTAATCAGAGCATCACGGACGAAATGATGTCTTAAATCAATATACTTACATCTTCCGTGGAAAGTAGGGTTCTCGGCAAGTTTCTTGGCGCCGATGTTTTCATTAAGAATCACAACATTAGACGGTTCATCCAGTCCTAACTCCAATAGGAATCTGCGAAGATGTATTCCTTCCTTCGCTGCTTCTGTTATCCCCATGTATTCGGCTTCTGTAGATGACAGGGCAACCGTACTTTGCTTCTTTGCGTTCCAACTGATCGGTCCCATACTCAAAATAAGAGCATACCCGGTATACGATCGTTTATAATCAGCCCAGCTTCCCTAGTCCGCGTGAACGAATCCTCTTAGAGGCGTAGAATCCAGTCCAAAATTAATTCCGAGTTTCATTGTTTCCTTAAAATAGCGCAGAATGCGTGTTGGAGCCGTCCAGTGAGCCATTCCGTACGAATTATTAAATTGACTCAAACAACTGGCCACGAAACTGATATCAAGCCTAGTTGCGACAGCCAAGTATATTAAAGCACCTACTAGCTCTCGAAATGGTAATTTCTGCTCCTCTTCACTGGATGTTTCTTCTGGTTTTGTCAATTTGTCATTCAGGTCCATCGGAGTTGATATCGGTTTTGAATCTGTAATCCCAAATCGTTTCAGACTTTTTTTGATGTAACCCCTTTTGAAGCAGCTATGCTTCAAGATAGCTATATCATGTTGCCGTCTCGCGTGTATTTAATACCGAGACCGAAGTCAACGTCCTCGAGATATTTTATTTTAAATTCGCAGAAGACTCCGCTCTTCACCTTTTGAATCATACCAGGTTTTCTTAAAGCGAATAAAATATCAGCAACGCAGATTGTTATTGACGTCAAATCTTCCCCTTCATGTAGACGGTATAAGCAGGGGTCTGCATGGGATAGTGTTGTTCCAATTCCTCTCAGAACATAGTCCAATTTTGTGTACCATCACCTTCCGACCTCTCGTAGACCGTACAAGCATATAAACAACTCGCTCGTCACATAGTTACAAATATTATTGCATATTTTATTTACGCGTGACACCACGTATCGGCGTCGCTACAGAGTACGTCCAATAGTATTAACTGAAGAAAAAAATCAAATAGAACAGATAAATGATGATTCCAAAATAAGTACCGCTAAAATTAAAACCTGCATTAGAGTTGATTATCGAAAAACCGACCAATTGGAGAAAAAACTAGCTTTATCTGAAATTAATTTTCGATACACTATAAATATTCTCTCATCTAAAATAAAAAAAAATCTACATCAATCTCATTTAAATTTATTAGTGCCAATCAATGACTGTATTAATTCTTATAAGATACATTAAACTAATTCCATTCAACAAAGAATTTTTTTAATCTAAGAGTCTGCAGGTTCTGTATAAGAAAACAAATTATTTGTGGCAATTGTAAGCTGTGTTTAATTGTATAAGAAATATACATTAAGGATATTACATATTAAAACGTCGGCCATGTGTTGGTCCTAAATTTTTCTTTTACGTAGTCAGTATATTTTCAATTTGATAGTATATAAATTAAAATATAAAATGTTTAAATTTAATAGGTATATACCCCCCTGAACCCGTCAGACAATAACAACGCCTCCTAGTGGATGTTTGGTTGCCTGGATGTACTTCAGCAGATGGATGTCTGGCCAGCGAGCCGGCTGGCTGGATGTATTTCAACTGGCATGTGTTTTGAATTGTTGCGCAAATGTCCCTGCACGCCATTGTGTTGAAAATGTTTAAAACATTGGCTAGGATCGAGCCGGCGACGTTACGATCAACAGGCTAGCTAGCTAACCGTGCGGCCACGCTTTGTTGTTTGTGAGATATGAGTGAAAGATAGTATTAAAGAAGATGGTGTGTGTGTTGTCGGGACCCATACAAGGGCAGCGCACCTGACTCAAACAGCCGTGACGTCACGTCACACGCAAGCATAGACAATGCCACGGCCAATCACAGCGCTATACACCACTATACACGATATATAAGGACCCTCAAGGCCGAGGAAGGGCAGTGAAATATAGCACATATAAGCCGCAAGGTCAACAAAGAAGCACTTACTAGCCGCAAGGCCCATCAAAACGCTCACGTTCAGGTGGCACTCAACTACTAGCCGCAAGGCCAGTCATCAAGCGACCCTGCCGAAAATTTCAGCATCAACCCCAGCTAGACACACCAGCACCCCCACGGAGTCATCCACGAAAACCGAGACGTCAGTCCAGACACGTCGTCTGGCCCTCCGTTTCGCAACACGTGCCACTAAGCGCATCCAAGCGGTGTTACCACTATCTCCACCCAAAGGACCCATAGCGAGACCCAAGAAGCCACGCTGTAAGGACTCCAAACTTCAACTTCACCAAGTAAGCCGATCCCAACGAGGTTCCGCCCCAGTAGAGGGAATTGGCGGATTCTCAGGCATTACGTCACAGCGTGACGTCATGAATATGTTTAGAGCGCATGCGACACATCCAAGGCGCATAATTCAAATTTTTAAATATCCCGCCAGATGTATCTCATTAAAATGGGCATGCGGTGTATTCAGGGCGGAGAATTCAAACAACCCGCTAGGAGTACCCTTATAAATAATCTCTCCAAAAAACAATTGACACATGTCATCATATTAAATTTATGATGGGGAATTCAAGTTAAGGTAAATAATTCGTTATAAGCACCAATTCTATTGCATCCTGTCAAAAACATATCACCCATATAATCGTACTAAATTTAATAGAAGAAATTCCAATATAAAGTAAAAAAATTGCTAGGAACACCTCAGTAAAACTAGTATTAGAAGAAACATTTATTGAATTATGTATACATGAATATTAATTTTTGTATTACTACAGTTATAGGTTTAGATGAATGAATGTTTGCAACTTTAGGCTTATACAACCTTTGAATAGCATTAATATCATCATCACTTAATTTAAAATCAAATATATTGTTAAACATTTGTTTAAAATTATGTGCATACAACACAGAGTTCCTATCATTAGAATGCCCAATGCCGAGCGCATGACCATTCTCATGCACAAGAACTTCAAATATATTTGTTTTGCTATCTAGTGCTGTTTGACTTAATTCTTGACTCCAATTTTCTGCAATATCTAGATGAATATGAACAGATTTTGTTGCTTCAGTCTGAGGAAGAGATGCATGTCTTAAAACACCTCCTGTTCCATCGAACGGCGTATTGCGATATTGTGTAGTATTATAATTATTATGCCTTTGTGGCGACCATAGAGGGCTATGGAAATCGCGATGACGACAAAAGGATAGAAAATAATAAACAGATATTTTCCCGATAATAATTGTCAAACATTAATTTGTGCTTAGAGAATTAAAATAATTATATACAAACACAAATTATACTTCATTCATCATAACACTAAATTGGTGACCCCGGCGTGATTTATTTAAAGAAAGATGAATGATAATGAACTCGTTCCGATGAAACAGGAAGTTTCAAGGGTCAACGTCAAAGTGCCACCTTTTTGGAAGGTCAATCCAGCTCTCTGGTTCAAACAATTAGAATCCCAATTTGAAACTTCGAGAATATCTAAAGACAGTACCAAGTATCATTGTGTGGTAGCTGCGATAGAAACGGAAAAACTAAATCAAGTCAGCGATATTATACTAGACCCACCGACTACCAATTTGTATGAAACTCTCAAAATACGGATTATAGAGCAATTTCAAGATTCTAAAGAGAAAAATCTGAAGCGGCTACTGATTGAATTGGACTTGGGGGATAAAAAACCGTCGCAGCTCTTCAGAGAAATCCGTTAGTTGGCTAACGATAAGGTTAGTAACGATGTTCTTAAGTCATTATGGCTTCAGCGTCTTCCCACCCAAAGTCAGGCTATTCTGGCAATAAGTAATGAGGGTTTAGACAAGTTCGCGATCATAGCTGATAAAATACTAGAGGTTTCAAACATCAGGGATATGTAGGCGGTAGATACACTTTTACAATCTTCGCGTTCATCTAATATAGATGTCACGGTTGCAATGAATCGTTTGGAGATGCAAATTAACGAACTAACACAGAAAGTAGAAGCTCTAGGAGTCGAACGACAAAGAAGTAGATTTGGCTCACCTGAACGTTCTGTTAACCGTTCTCTTTCTAGAAAACGTAAACGTTGGTATCACTTTAAGTTTGGAAAAAACGCAAACGAATGTGAACCTCCTTGTAATTTCAATGCCCAGTTAGCGGAAAACTAAAAGGCCTATCGTTGGAGGCGGCAGACGATTCCGGCCTAAATACACGCCGTCTATTTATAAGTGACAAGTCGACCAGGATGCGTTTTCTTGTCGATACCGGAGCAGATATTTCCGTCATACCTCCAGGTTTCCGAAAATTTGCTCAACCACCATCTACATTTCAATTATTTGCTGCAAATGGAACAACTATTCCAACATTTAGAGAACGTTTACTACAGCTTGATTTGGGTCTGCGACGCTCACTAAAATGGTTATTCGTCATTGCTAAGGTGTCGAAACCAATAATTGGAGCAGATATTTTACATCAATTTGGTTTGCTAGTATATATAAAGCGCAGTCAGTTAGTAGATAGTAGCACCCCTATAACTTCATTAGGTTCAATATCATTTGGATCTCCTACATATTTAACTACAATATGTTCCTCACCTTATTCCAATCTGTTGACTCAGTTCAAGGACATTACTAGGCCTTTATCTACAAAGACAACCGTTACGCACAATGTAACCCATCACATTGAAACCACCGGTCCACCGGTCGTAGCCAAACCTCGCAGACTTCCCCCACACAAATTGAGAATAGCCAAGAAATAATTTTAATTCATGATGGATAGTGGGTTATGCAGACCATCCAAAAGTAGTTGGGCTAGCCCACTACATCTGGTGCCAAAGAAAAATGGCAAATGGCGGCCGTGCGGAGATTATCCACGGTTGAACGCAATCACTGTTCCAGACCGATATCCTGTACTGCATATACACGATGTCACTCATTTTTATTTTTTTTACTAAGTAATAATTAAGTATTATCACGAAAAAAAAATTCTCGAAATTTTAACGGAAATACACCTTTTGACCTTCCCTGAATCGAGTCTGACTATTTTTGGAATGACGTCTGTGTGTGTGTCTGTGTGTATGCGCTCTACAGCCTACAATGTTGAAGATAAAATTATGGAACTTTAAATTTAAGATTTGTATATGCCTGGGAGAAAACCCTCTTATTTTTGTAAAGCATATTCAAACCGGAAGTGCATGTTTACTTGAGACCTTTTTGCAATTTCTGCAATATCTCCGAAACGGCTATACTTGCAGTAAAAGTAGTCGTTATAAAATTGAAAGATATTGGTATTCTGCACAATTTTTGGTTGAAACATTTCTTCAAAAAGTACCAGTTACAAGATCTTATTTTATTGATATTGCCATAGTTACGTAGTTATGGGAAATTATATAATAAATCGCATCTACTATGCATGTTAATTGTTTTAAATATTCAAATATTTTGACATTATCATTTATTGTCAGCGTCACAAAGAAGTTTAGGGAAAAAACGTTACAAATAATTTAAAATATTATATGAAAACATTTTGTTAGGTTTAAAGTTTATTTGAAAACTAAAAAATGCCCAGCTATAATAATTTTTCTTTGCAAAAAATGATGACACCACTATGTGCATGTGAGGTACGACAAAATTTACCGGCACAGTAAAATCCTTATAAGTTCACAATTTCGTTTTTAATAAGCCAATGTTCACTCAAACACAGAATGTCACAGTCAACTTCTAGTAGCGAAATTTCTAATTGTTCAATTTTATTCCTCAAACATTGAATATTTTGATGTACAACACTTATACAGGTTTACGTGGATTGCGATTTGTCTTCCTCAATGATTTTCATTTTACCTCTTGGGAGTTCGGTCTTCGTTTTAAAAAATAATTTTTTATGAAGACCTTATTGATGAGAACTGCTGTGGGCCAGTTGTTTGCATTTTTAATTATACTTAAGAAGGTATCAGGAATGGTTATTTTGAAGGACTTATAAGTGTCATATTTAGGTTTTATAGTTTCTCAAGAGAAATTAATTGTAATGTGTAATGAATAATTATATTTTCTTTTTAGTAAAATACATATGTTTTTTTAGATATCTGACAATAATCTAACTTTACAATTGTACTGGACATAATGAATGAAAATATTTTCTATTAAATTTAAACATTTTATATTTTAATTTATATACAAATATCAAATTAAAATATACTGAACATGTAAAAGAAAGTTTAGGGCCAACACATGGCCGATGTTTTTTTAAATATTTTTATTTTAATGTTCAGCTAGTCACTTGCAATTCAAAACCCTCGTATACAATATATATAGGGGTGCAAAGTATATAGTCAGTGGTGCATAGTAGTGCTAGCTATGCGTTACAAAAACATGCATAAGAATCAATTTTGGTTAAAGCGGGGGCCAGCGTTAATTTGGCCAACCCTAACTTGATTGTATCATATCAACAAGGGTTGTTGCTTGGTTTCGTCGTTATGGTGCATTAGAGTGCTAGATGGGTACTATATAATAGAGTGTTTTCAAATTGAAAATATACACTTTAAATTTTCCGTTAATTTGGCCCCTCTTTTTTTAAATATTTTAAAATTAAGCTATTGCGGTGCTACTAACAAATCAATTGATGCTAGGTAGTGCTAGGTAAGAGCAACCGAGTGCACATCAAATTTTATTTATTATGAACTGAGGGGCTCGTATTAACTTGGCTCGCCGCAAATATATTATTTAAAAACTCAAAAACTAAATAGGTGCTAGGTTAATCGCTTATGGTACTAGGTAGTGCCTTATACGGGCAAAGACAAAACTATAATATCTTCAAGGGTGTAGGGGTAACTTAACCGAGCCCTAGTCTTGCCAAATTTCCAACTTCATTTGCTAAAGAAAAACAATATAGGTACATTGATTATTGATAATCATTGATATACAAATAATTTAGCTAAATAGCAAGAAGAGTATCTTACTATCACTTGGTTTGTATAATTTTGGTATGTAAAACAGTGCCTCAGAAAATCAGTAACATAAAAAGAATCGTTCAAGTATAAGTTCTTGTATAGTTTTTGAACGTTATGTAAGCAATAATTAAATAGCTGTACTTGATTATGATTAATAAAATTTACCAATTTAATATCAATTTTCATTAAGTTCTATAAACTTGCTTTATCCGTTAAATGTATGAATTTAATATATCTAAACATCCTATGTTGATTTTGTCAATCTTATGTTGTCCCCTTAAAAAATCATGCAAACCCTATATATTTTTTTACAAAACAGGTAAAGTAGGCAACGATTAAACTATATGAATAGCTGCTCATTGTTATTAAACCATTGTAATTATCTTTAGTCGGATATCCACAAGAGAAGGAAAATTAAAATGTTCATTTTAATTTCAAGGGATTGATATATCTGCATGACAGCGTTATAACATCTCATGGAAATTTAAGATCCAGTAATTGCTTAATTGATAGTCGATGGGTTCTACAGATCACAGACTTTGGTTTACATGAATTCAAAGGTACGTAAAAAAATATTATTAAGAGAGCTCGAAAGTGCGTTGAAGTCGGTAGTGGAATTTTCAAAAATCATCTATGAACCATACTACCACCTCCCAAAATAAATACTATTCCTCCCCGGACTTCTTGTATATAAATAAATAAATAATTAAATATATATATTATATATATATATATATATATATATATATATATATATATATTCAAATATTCGACAAATGTGAAAAACTTATCGGATGCCGCTGGGAATCGAACCCAGAGCCTACAGATTTACGCTCTGTTGCTCTACCGATTGAGCTACGTCATCCACAGCGAATCATTTGATATATGTGTTCCACACTTGTCAGAGGGTTGTGACCTACAGTGTAATTACAAATGTTAGTCTAAGACGGCAGTTACGCTATTAACAGAGACTCTTGAATTACTAATTGGTCACCACTTGGTTTCAGAAACTACATAGATGACATATATGAAATGGTAAATTATTAAGTAAATTACTTAATAATTTACCATATATATATATATATATATATATATATATATATATATATATATATATATATATATATATATATATATATGTATATATATATATATATATATATATATATATATATATATATATATATATATTTATTTGGTAAGGTTGCCGATATCATACCTGCTCCTAAATCGCACTACTGTTGATTTACAGAAAACTATTCCGCTAATTTTCTATCTATCAGCTAATCTGAGAAGTAGTTTCAAGCTATGCAGAAATCTAGGATAGCAGCACAACTTGTATTTTATCGAGTTAACAGGCCAAAAACCCTTTTTGATTGATATTTGGGAATTAAAAAAAAAATTAATAATAAAAAAAAACATAATTAACTTACACAATGTTTTTGTAAACTAGCTGAGTTATACATATAGTCAAATGTTAAAAATATCATAAATAAATAAATAAATAGATAAAAATTATAAAAACAAAAATAGGTATCACAGACCAAACTTTTCTCAAAACATTCCCGCTATTTCAGTTTCTTATACGTTGAATTTCGACTCCACAACTGGTTTTTCGTTTAACCTTGACTTAAGTCAAGTTGTATTTGTACCTGTAAAATTAATTTTAGTTATTGTTGTACTAGTCATTCTGGGATACCTATTTTTGTTTTTATAATTTTTATCTATTTATTTATTTATTTATGATATTTTTAACATTTGACTATATGTATAACTCAGCTAGTTTACAAAAACACTGTGTAAGTTAATTATGTTTTTTTTTTTTTATTATTCATTTTATTATTTTAATTTCTTAAATTTTGATGTATAAAATCGATGTATTTTCAGTCTGCCCGGTAGCTTGAAAATGACCAACTTATTGGTCGAAACCGGTCGCGAAATTTAATAAAAACTCTTTAGAACGTTGTGGAAAAAGACGTTTATATTTTCAACCACTTATTAAACTACTTTACCATTTAAACTAGGTACCATTTTAAAACAGAGTGCGATTTAGGCAACCTATGGTTCGATTTGGGAAACTAGTTCCTTAAATCGCACCACTTGCAGGCTTTTACAAATTTGATTAGAAAATAGATTTGCAATGGTAGTAATGCGTTTCCACTTTGGAATTGTCTGTCTGAGATATCAAATAAAACGTTAGTAGTAATAACTTGACACAAAATCATGTTCTCTATTTTAAATTGGGAAAAATCCGAAAAGTGGTGCGATATAGGCAACCTCACCCTATATATATATATATATATATATATATATATATATATATATATATATAATATATATATATACTCGTATGTATGTATGTACACATAACTTATTATATATTACCAGGCATATACGATTATTGTGGGAAACAGAACCCGTGTGATTTTGCAATAAGGAAAATGAGTTATATTCGACTAACATTTCGTTTAACTCCATCCCGGAGCCTTGAGTTACTAGCGGTAGAGCGACAAAAACTGTTGTCCAAATGATACATTAAATTTTTACTTCTACCGTGAGTAGTACAGGAATATATTCTAAATAAGTAGAAAACAAACTAAGAGTGCAATTTCAAAGGTGCAGCATTTTTTTAGCAAATACTTCTGCTATGTTATTGCAAAAATCAATTAAAGAAGCGTGAAAACATATAAATTTATTCAAGTATGAAGCAGTATTGTGTTTTATGTAAATAAAAATTCTAATATTGTCTGATGGAAGAGTATATATTGCGGTCGAACGAGACAAATGTGTTTTTGAGTGCTCCAACAAAATCACCTAAATGTAGACATTATTATGCAAATAAAAACGCGAGTGAAGTGCAGGTTAAAGTAAAAGATAGTAAAAGTCAAGTGAACACAATCAAGTGTGTAAAATTTATGAGGGCCAATATAACATTTGAAAAACAGTGACATAATTCACATTCAACGAGACTAGTGCGGAACGAAGGCGGTTAGCAGTGCGGGGACCAGAACCCTCTATTCTGTATCACTTAGCTATATGGCTAACCAAGGAACAGTTACTAATTTGCTGCTGGCATCTAGCGTGCGCTTTAAGAAACAGAGCTATATGACGTCACTGTTTTTGATACATGCAGCAACAGCAGCCGAGGTGTTGCTGTACGTTATTTACTGTGGCTAACTTGTTAGTTCATACTATTTCGTGCCAGAAATCGGAAAAGAACATTGAACATCTACAAAATTATAAACCTATAGAATTCGGTACCACTACAAGTTATACTGCCTGAGTGATGATTTTAGATCAAATAGAACAAACTGGTAAATCGGAAAACAAAAAAACACACAGGCAACTAAAAGAATAGTCTTTAAAAAGAATAATTTTTATGGAAAAATGGAATAAAACAGACATATAATATGAAACAAAAGAAAAAAACATCAAGTAACGCAAAGGCGGTAAAAACAATGTTAAATATGTCAAACAATTTTGGCAGGTCATATTGCCAATTTAAATTTAATAACTGCAACGAAAAATACTCTAGAGTAGCAACATCACGTGACATTGGGGTTATTCTGCGAAAGCAACATCAAACTGTTGCTAACGTACAGAATAGAGGTCCAGTGTGCGCGAGGTTGTGCGGGCCGGGAAGGCTAACGAAACACAGGACCGGACTAAGGGGGAAATGAGCAATAGGAAGAATGTCAGAGAAGAACAAATAATATTTAATAAAAGAAAGAAAGTATTGTCGCCAAAAGCAAAAAGAGTAACAGAGGATAGGAAGAGAGATACAGAAAGAAAAGCAGAAAACAGCAAAATAAAAGACACAGAAGCCAAGGAAGAAAACATGGAGAAATTAAAAAAAATATATGTTAGAAATGATGAATGACCTAAAAGAATTAAAAGAAAATATGCGAAAGAAAGAGAAAAAATGGGAACAAGACAAGAAAACAGAGCAGAAAAAGAAGCAAAGGAAAAATTATATGGTAATAACCGACATCAACACTGAAGCGGGTAAGATAAAAGATTATGTAGAACATTTTCTAATTAAAAAACTGCTGGCAGAAATAAAAGTGAAAGACACGCATAAGATCAGCAAAAAAGGACAGTTAGAAACAATAATTGTGGAAATGGAGTCATGGGGAAAATGCAGGAAGTAATTACATTGAACATAATCTAACAGTGAATGAACAGAAAATACAAGCAGATATCAGAGCAATTGCAAAAGAAGAAATAACCAACGGAAATAGACCAACGCTACCAAAAGATAGACATAAATGGCGAAGTGTACAAATTGGTGATAGACAGAAAACGGATTGATGGCAATGAAAGATCCTACTAATGTAAAACTATCATAAAGCTAACGGCAAAGAAGCATAAAAAGACGCACAAGGCAGATAAATGAGATACTGACCGGGTACAAAAAAAGGATTATACAACTAGAAACATGGAATATAAGAAGTTTGAATGGAAAGATAACAGAATTAATGGAGGAAATGGAAAAAGCAAAAATAGACATATTAGGAATAACAGAAAAAAAGAAAAAGGGATATCAAGACCGAAAATGGACACATACTAATAATATATAGCGGAGCTGAAAGCAGCGAAAGAGCAAAAGCAGGAGTGGGATGCATAATAAACAAGAATAGAACAAACAATAATAGAATGAGCAAGTGAACGAAAGAATATTGGCAATCAAAATAGACGATTCTGCCAATATATCATCAAACATAATGATAATATATGAACCGAATGAAGATGAAAACAAGCCAAACAAAAACGAATTTCGGGAGATAGTTCAGCTAGAATACGAAAAATTAGAAGAACCGATATACTTAATAGGAGAATTCAAAGCCAGAGTGAGACCAAAACAGGGGTCTAGAGGACATAATGGGGATACATGAAGAACCTGAAAAAAATAACATCAGTAACAGACTAATAGATTTTTGAATCATAAATAACCTAAACATATTAAACACACAATTTGAACGCAAATATATACACAAATACACCATAGAAGAAAGGAGCATAAACGAACAATCAATAATAGATTACTTACTAGAAAGACGTAGGAGTAAAGAAGGAGAGCAAGATTGGATGTGACCACTATTTAGTGATAGCAAAAATAAAGACAAAAAGAAAAGAGAACCAACAAAAAAAACATAAAATAGTGAAACTCAAAATAGACAAATTAAAAAATAAACAAATAAAAGAGAAATATTGGAATAAGATGAAAGAATTAATAAGATGCTCACCAAAATCTAGTATGAGCAAAATAGAAATGTGGAGTACCTTCGAACAAATAATAATAGGGGCATCCAAATGTGTATGTGGAACAATCAGGAATTTACAAAACAGAAAACAAACCCACTGGCGGAATAAAGGCATAACAGAAGAGGTAAAAAAGAAAAATGGCAGAGAAACCTTAACACGAAAAATGAAGTAATTTACGAAAATTACAAAAAAAAAAATAGCAAAAAAAAACGACCAAAAAATCAAAAGAAAGAGCATAAGAAGATTTTGGAAACACACTGCAGGGCAATTTCAAAGGTAGCCAAAAGTTATTCTATAGAAAACTGATGAGTTCAAAAAAAAAAGTAACAATGAATCAGCTAAAGAACAAGCAAGGAATAATAACAACAGAAAACAACCCAATTAAAAAGGAGGAAAGAGCATTTTGAGGAATTATTAGATGTAAAGCAGAGCTCTACCAATAACGAAGAAAGTGAGAACCTGGGAAGTCAAAAGTAAAATACGATACAGAACAGATCACAGATGAATTAAAAACGGTACTCAAAAAATCTGAGAGACGGAAAATCACTAAGACACGACGATATTAAACCAGAGCAAATTAAATATATGGGTAAAGAAGGAGAACAAATATTACTAGAGATGGTAAATAGAATATGGGAATTACGAGATATACCTAAAGACTGGGACAAAGCAGAAATATTTTCAATACACAAAACGGGAGACAATAGAAACCGCGACAACTATCGAGGAATGTCACTACTATACACAACGGCGAAAGTATACGAGGCAATGCTAGAGAACAAACTGAGACAGATAATAGAAGGAACATTAGAGAAAGCCCAAAGTGGATTTAGCAAATGACATCAACGCAAGACTATATATGCACCATAAGAAAACTTACAGAAAAAACAATGTGATAAGACAACAAGCTATTCATAGCATTCTTAGACGCGGATAAAGCATTTGCCAGAGTCCATCGGAAAAAGATGTGGAAGGTAATGGGAGTAAGAGAAATAAACAGACAACTAGCAGTAGCAATTAAAAGCGTATACAGAAAGACATTAAATTATATAAGAACAGGCAACGAAAGAACTACGTAGCAGCAATTGATTTGTTAGTAGCGCCACAATAATTTAATTTTAAAATATTTAAAAAAAAAGCCAAATTAACGGATAATTTAAATTGCTTATTTTCAATTCTAAAATACTTTTTTATATAGTACCCATTTATCACTCTAATGCACCATAATGACAAAACCAAGGACCACAACCCCTTTGGATATATGATATGATCAAGTTGAGGGTGGCCAAATTAACGCTGACCTCCACTTTAACCAAAATTTAATTTGTATGCATGTATTTTTAAGCTAGATCTACTATACACCACTGATTATACACTTTGCACCCCTATAGATTGTAATTACGAGGGTTTTGAATTGGAGGCGGCTAACCTAACCTAACCTAACGTTAATATAAAAATATTTTAAAAAAAAACTTTTTGTGTGATTAGCGCTTCTTTATACATAGCACCAGTACGCACCACTATTTAGAAATTTAGCACTAGCATAATATATCTAATTGAATAAATATGCTTATTTTTCTATATTTATTTACATGGTACTTATGATTAATTTTTCATCATGAAAAGCGTAGGACTCCACATAAAATTGCGTAATTATTGAATATTTGCAAGAGTACGGTCATACTTCGGTACAAACGTGATGCCAATATCGGTTCCAATCCTCACAAACACCATCCGTAAATCTTAAACGAGCATGAAAAACGTTGCTAGTGCACTAAATAATATAGAACACAAAACTCAGTGCTTCAAAAATAAGATCTGAAGAAGAGGATTACCATGGTAAAGTAGTAGGCACAGAAACCATCAGAACAAGATTGAGAAAAGCAAATGACAATGGCATTGCACGTACAAAGCCATTTTTAGCTAAGTAAATCAAATAAAACGATTCAACTTTGCAAAACACCACGAAAACAAAGATAAAACTTTCTGGGATTACGTTCTGTTTTCGGATGAAAGCAAAAGCAATATTTTTGGAAGCGATAGGAGAGTAAATGTGTGGCGGAAACCAAATGAGGCGCTAAATCCAAAATATCTTATGCCAACTGTTAAACAGGAGGTGGATCCTTAATGATTTGAGGTTGCATGGGTGCTGCGGGCACTAGATATCTAATATTTATAGATGGAGTTATGGACAAAATGAAATATTTAAATATTTTGTAATATAACTTGCGGCAAAACGCTGAAAAACTGGGAATCCTTGTCAGTTTTCTTTGTTATCAGACTATGACCCGGAGCACAAAGTGCGTATTGTACGAGAATCTCTGTTACATAAGTGTCCAAAAGAGGTCGATCCACCGCCGCAATCACCAGACAGTAACCCAAATGACAATGCAGAGTTTAAAAATATAATACTACGGAATGTTACAAAATATTACGTGTCTAGCGCAGCTGAAATCGAGTCTAAAAAGTAATTGGGATAAAATCGGCTCTGAAGTTACCTATAATATATAAGTGAGGGCAAACGTTAATTTGGCCACAGCCAACTTAATTATATCATATATCCAAAGGGGTTGGGGTGCTTGGGTCATAATGGTGCTAGATGGGTACTATATAATAGGGTGTTTTGAAATTTAAAATAATTAATTTAAATTTTTTGTTAATTTGGCCCCGCTTTTTTTAAAAATATTTTAAAATTAAACTATTGCAGCGCAAGGAGGGTGGGGCAACTTAACCAACCCTATCAGCAAATGCACATTCTGCCATTCTATTTCTCACTCTGTTGTAACTTACCCGACCGTTGCTCATGGCCTCGCAATATTCGCAAAAAGTAAAGCAGATCTCCATACAACTTAAACATATGGAACGAAGACTTAAACAAAAATAACATGACAATCAATACAGAAAAATCATATTGATATCAAGAGAAGATACAACAGAGATATCATTAAGGGGAAGTTCTGGTCGGGAGGTTTGAAAAATTAGTGTAAATTTCAGAAGTTTTGTTTTCGTATAAAGTATATATTTATCGAAATATGGTTTGGTTCATTTTATTAGGTGTATATTGAAAATTTGAAAAAAAAAAATCATTGAAAAAGAAATCAAAAATAGCAGCTGCAGCCCTTTTACAACGAGTCATCATTTTTCAGCGCGCTTTACACTCTAGAGTTTCAACGAATTAACCGAGTCATTTCAAAGTTGGTTCATCTGAAAGATAATTTAATTTGTGAGGCCATATGATCGCGTTTTTTTTAAATCGAATTTAAAATATTACTTTAAATCCGTTGAAGCTAATAAAAAACAAGGCAAAAAATGGGGTTTTTTCATACGGCTGGCATTTTTGGCAGAAACAACATTACATACCAACAAGCAAGATAAACAACGACAAACAGTAAAGAATGGAAACAGTTGGTGAAGCTAATCTCGACACCCGAAAGAGTTAAAGAGATCAAAAAGTATATAAAAAACGTATTGAATATGCATTGTGAACTTCGTGCTAACGAGATATTGGCAAAAGAACCAAATTAAAGAGTATTTTTATGACAAAATGTTGCAGTCGTAGTAAAATCATCATTGTGTATTTATAACCAGTTGATACCTGGTAGTAATTGTATTAATTTTTTTTGTTAATTATCATTATAAATTAGTTTTTAATCTAAATTTATAATTTTCATAGCAAGTTTAGATGATCCAGACTTCAAAGCTCGAGATTTGAGAAGATCCTTATGGCGAGCCCCAGAAATATTACGGCAGCATGATCTTCCAATAAGAGGTACTCAAAAAGGTGATGTCTACTCATTTGCAATAGTATTATACGAAATTATTGGACGCGCTGGCCCGTGGGGACATATGGAGCTCACAGACATTGGTAAGACATAGTAATTAGAGATATAAGTCAACGCGGAAAAACTCCTATTTTTTTTTTCAATGCAGATTAGTTCTTATATAAAGCGATTAAATTTAACTTATGCCTGATGTGACGATTATATATTTTTTTATAAGACGTTCACACTAATGAGAATTCATGGCAACAAAGATAATACTACTCTAACAGCATATGTATGTGATAAACAAAAGTTGTTGAATTTCAATGTACAATGATGATTTGAAATTGTGCCGACGTATCGTTCCGCCTGGCCATTGCCTTTTGGTAATAAAATGCATTTCGATGCACCATGCTGTGCTAAGGTACACCATTATTTGTTCGACTGCAAACCGAGTTACAACTGCGTGATCTTATTTCACTGCGATAGAATCCCACTTTCCTTTACTTAGTTTCCACTGGTAGCATTTGTAATATACCTAGCTGGATGAGAATGCAAATGTATTATTATGCTTCTGTTTTGCCGAGTACAAATAAGTCGCCTGTACCTATTACAGAATGCATTTCGTCTAACCACAATATTCCATGAATTCATTATTTTCTATCTTCCATTTTCTATTATCTAAATAGAATTTTTCACTCGAAAATACCTATTATTTCAAAAATAGAAACTAATTTTAGTATGGTTAGACCAAAAACGTGTTCGAATGAAGATTCCCAACGCTCTGTTGGCGCAGTTTTGGCGCCGATTAATTACTGTAGATCAAACTTGGATACACCATTATCTTCCCTCATCTAAAAATTGCGCTCGGAGGACAGAGATTTTCGTCAAATGAAGAGGCAAAACACGTTCGTGAACAATTATTTTGCAGAGAAAAACGCCGAGTACTATTTGGACGGGTTACAGAGATGGGAGCATCGCTGGGAGAAGTGTGTAGAGTTACAAGGAGACTATGTTGTAAATAAAATAAAAAATTCTGAAAAAATGTCTTGTATCTTTGTTAGATCGGAAACTTTTCAGACCACCCTCGTATTCATAGTTGTAATATAACTCTGTTGTGGATTGTTTCAATAGGAACAGCAAAAAGAGTGAAAAATGTCTTAATTCCACAACGATCTTATAATTCAGTGACGAATACAATAGGTTTCGACCATTTAATGGTCATCATCAAGTTACCGGCGAGACTATATCCATATATTGAAAACGAAAAAATACAATAAATATAAATATTTTAACAGTAAACAATTACAATGAAAATTTACTTACTCTTAAAGGGTGGAATCTACTGAATGCTGTACTGGAAAATACATAATCGATGTAATAACGGTATCACAGATTTTAAAGCATAATGTAAAACTTCAACTTGATAAATGAGAATTTTCAAAGAAAGAGGTTACGTATTTAGGCCACATAATTACAGAAAACGGAATAAAATCTTATCTCAAAACACTGGATTATGTAAAAAAAGCCAATATCCAAAAAATACTCGCGACTTAAATTTTAGGCTTAGCCGGATATTATAGAAAATGTTATAAAGACTTTTCCGAAATAGCAAAATCGTTGATTAATATTATTGTCTGGGTAGTGCATAATTTTCGTTCTTATTTGTACGGTAGAAAATTCAGTTATAACTGACCATCGACCTTTAACTTGAATATTTAACGTAACTGATCCCGGATCGAGATTAATTCGATGGAGATTAATACTAGAATATGATATTCACCAAATGTTCAATTACTTATTTCACTTGGTAATTCAAAATATATATATTTATCCAGGCAAGTACTAAATATCTAGCCATTGATAAAATTAAACAACGATATTTTATGATAATTGATATAGAATTTTTCTGTTGCATATTCTACAAATACCTATATTAGTAAACAGAATCAGCCTATATATTTATCACATCGAAACAAATTATATGAGGTCAAATTTTTCCAATTAAGCCCTAACTTACGGGAAACTTGTGACAATAGAATCATCGAATGAATTATTAGTATTTGGACTCGAATGATTAATATGAAGTCATGGACTTTTGTATTTCCTGTAAAAGAAACTTTAACAATATCATGCCATAAAGATAAACACATTTATGATCAATATTTAAAAGGAACAGGTAAATTAAATTTAGTTGAAGGCTATAAAGCATATACACAAAATCTAGTATTGATAACTCATAAAATATACTCTTCTGAAGTAACACAAAGTTTCGCACTATTGTCGGATATTGTTGTGACGAATTAACCGAACAACATACAAATTTAAGTAATATAAATCTAAACTCAATATTAAATTCTATTCATTCTAGTTTGGACGACCTCAATGCGGCATGTTATAAATTATCAGCTATTAAGAAAATGGCTGAAGATATAGAAGAGTTATTGATAAAGATAACATTGTTTTTTATCTTTCATATACAATGTATTTTATTGTAATAATTATAGTTTTATGCCTTATTAATTATTGTTGTAAGCGATGTTTTAAAAAGACTGTTTGTGGTTGTGCCTTTGGCCTTTGTATAAAACTCAAACAAAATTTAGTAACCAGACCAACTAGGTTTAGATATAATCCGGAAGTTCGATATGTAGTCGACCCACAAACTGTATCCTCAGAAGATTCGTCTGAAAATATAATTATTGGACCTGAAAGGAATGCGATTCAAAGGCGATTTAAGCAAATTGGTAAAATTCCATCTCGAACATCTGCTAGAGATTTTACACCTTAAATTGTATCTTGTGCAAGATCATAATTAAGGGGGAAAGTGTTATGAATCTCTTAAGGTGAATTTCGCTAAAACATCGTGTCTTGCAAATGAAAACTAAAAAAATACTATTCGATGTGTATTTGCATAAAAAATGCTTAATACAAATTTCATTTATTTTGATCTTGTATTAATGGAGAAATAAAATAAAAACTATGAAAAAATGCCTATTTGGGGGGATTTTATTTTTATCTCCTATAATACTAGTTAGAAATAAATGAAATTTTTATCATGCATTTTAAATGCAAATACACATCGAATGACATTTTCTTTTATATACTAAAACTTTTCCATAGTTTTTATGTTTTTATCTCCATTAATACAAGCTCAAATTAAATGAAATTTTTACCAGGCATTTTTTATGCAAATACACACCAAATGGTATTTTTTAAATTTTCATTTACAAGGCACGATGTTTTTCTAAACGAGCCTGATGGTTCACCTTAACAACGGCATTCCTTTCAATTTCAATTACATTTATATTAATTTTTATGTTATTCATATTATAATTTAATTGCGTATATTTGATCCAGCGTTTACGCTTATTTCCTACGTATGCATTCATATCTATTTTTAATTAAGATTATGGTAGTATCAATTTCAAAGAATTGTTTGTGCACTTGAGTTCTGTGGGACCTGCAGCGTCATTAACTTTTGTTAACCTACCAAGATTATCAAAACCTTAAAGGAGGGATCCAGAATTCAATCCTGAAACAAAAAAAGCAGTTCAGGGTAGCTATTCTGATATTTCTCATCCTTCTGACCGGTGAGAACGATGATGTATCCATGGGACATATCTCGTCTTTCATGGGTGAAATGTCAAAATAAATTGTGTGTTCCTTTCTTAGTTCTTTTAGTGTTATACCGATTTTATATTAAGCTAAGTTAGCTATGTTTAATTTCAAATTCATATTCTATCTTGTGCGTTTGTGTTTTTGCATTTCGTTGTACTTCTTTACAAAATCAGGCCGGCGGGTTGGTGCGTTGGTAATTCTGATATCGAAAGATTGTTGAATTAAGTAACGCGCTGCGCGGTGAGTACTTGGATGGGAGACCGTCCAAGAGAAACCGCTACTGGTAGGACTTTCTGTGTGAAAGCTCAGCAGGTTTTCTACAGGTACAGTCCAGTTTTTAAAAGTTGGCACTCCAAGGTCAAATATAAACCATACGAATCAAGATTTTAGCTCCGCCCATCTCATTAGATGCAGTGGCGTAGTTCATTTTCATTTCAATAGGAGCCGACAGGCCGTCAATTTTGCTATCAAAGGATTGTAGGGTTAAGCAACGCTCTACGCGGTGAATACTTGGATGCCCACAATTCACCATTTTATTAGGCATTCATTATTTAAATTATTAGATGGAACAATACTAGTTATGCAAAATCTCAAACAGTTCAATATTTTTATGCATTGGGTAATAAAATAAACACAATAATTAAGTTTCATTAGAATTGAGAAATTTTATTCTTTAAAAAGTAAAACCAAAAACATAAGTACAAAGTAAATAAAAATATACAAAACATTTATAAAATTCATGACAAGTAAGCATTTAAAAAGTACTATGGATAGTTTTATAAATCGCACATGAAAATAAATCTACAATTTTAATAGATAAAGATATTCTTTTAATTGTGTCTGAATATGTGGTTAAAGAGGTACAAATGCATGTTAGTATTTATTGGAAATCTATATATTATAGACATTTTTAATAATAATATATCGAAAACATACATTTGCCAATATTTAATCCTAAATAGCAACTATAAATATGAAAAAAAAACGGCATGTAAATTAAAGTAACAGTTAAAAAAGAAAGGATTGAAATATATTTGTAAGTTGTACAATTAAGCATATTCGGATTCGCTATCAGAGTCCTTGCTTGAGTCCTCTCCCAAAGTTATAATAAATGATTCAATATCTTCTGCATCTATTATAATTTCGCGGTGCCACTACTCAATTATAATTTTCTCTGTATGAACTCCAATTTATTTTGTGACATTGTCCAAAGATTGTCGCCACGTTTCTAAAACTATTTTATGTCCATATCCGCTGAGTAGAATATGTTCATCATAATAGCGTTTACACTGAGACCATACCATTTCGATGGCGTTAAATTCGCAATGGTTGATGTCAGTCGAAGTACCTTATGTCCATGCGCTTCAACTAGTTCATCCACAACATATTTGCGTGGTGGTGACTGTACTTTAGCTAGTTCCAAAAGCTCGGGTTTGAACATTGTGGGACACAAATTGTACATTTAATTTTGTTAAGTAATCCACAATATCTTGCTTCTTCCATGCAGATGTTGGGGATGGATTTAAGACTCGGTTGTGATATGGAGCGTTATCCATTACCGTTAAACTGGGCTCTTCTAGATTCGGTAGTAATGAGTTCTCCATCCAAGTTTCAAACTTATCTGCGTTCAGATTCCCGTGGTAGTCCCCAGTACATCTTTCAGAAGAAAAGACAAGACTGGCATTTTTAATAAAGCCGTTCCTGTCTCCAGCATGTAGCTCAATGTATCTTGTTCCTTCGCCGGCTGTTTTTTGATACTTGCTGCACTTTTATATTGCCATGTTCTTCTTTGGGCACCCTTAGAAAATATCCAGATTTCGTCAAGAAATACTGCTTCCAAATATTTACTATTATAGTTTCTATAATATTCTTTTAAAAACTTTAATCGTACTAATCTGATGTGTGATTGTACCATAAATGCTCTCCGGTTAGAGTCTTTCTTATACTCAAAACCGATAAAAATTAAAAGTTTTCTCAGACTAGAAATTGAGCTATGATACAAATCTCTCTCTTTTAAGAACGTTGAAAGCGAAGTCAAAGTAATGTGCTCTTTTTAGCATACATTTCGTATATGGCCCGTCGGATTGCTTTTTTCTTAAGGTCACAAAGATCCTTAGTTGCATGTGCCTTTCGTGGTCTCTTCCTACCTAGCGAACGAAGTTCTTCATTGTGTTCACGGCATTCGTGCTCACGTTTCAGAGCTCTGGATACACTTCTTTTGAAATCTTTACAGCATCTGCTACTCGCTAAAATCAAATAGGGCATTATTATAGTACAGACAATGCAAATAAATATTCAAATTACACACCTGATTGACTTCACGTACATTTTTCCTCGTTTACTCATATTTAATTTTAAATTTAAATAACAAATATCCCAAAACGGAAAACAAAACAAAAAAAAGTAAGGTTAAGTAATCTTCAAAAAGACTGTTTTTATGATTCTAAAAATTGGAACAAAAACAATGAAAAATTGAGGCAAGCAATAACACAAAACCGTACGTAAAGAACACACAAAACCGCTCAAAACGAAGTGAAAATTGAAAAAATATTGTGAACCAACTGTGTGAACAAAACTGACGTTTAACAGAAACAATTGCACAATATACTGGAAATACGGTAAAAATTTCGTTGAACGCCTATGAGTTCATAAAAACACATTATATGATAGTTGAACATACGTTACACAAGTAGCGTTGAGCATAACAAAGATTGACTAGCGGAGAATGTCTGTAGTTTATTCTGAAAACAGGAAAACCCGCGCGACTTATGGGCACTCTATCCATCCTTCTTTTATGTATTCAAACACGAACAATTAAATATACGCCGTTAGGAATTCGTGGTTCACACTGATGACCTTGGAGTGCCATCTCTTAAAAATCGGACTGTACTCCAGTTTTTCCTGCATAAGGAAAACATACCCTCGCTTGTACGCTTGCGATCTGTGGTTCGATCTCACCGATCGGCAGTTTTGATTTTATATATTTTTCACATGCAGTATTGGCTTCGAAATCGTTTATACAAGTTCGAACACCAATACAAAATCAAAAATTTACAAATATGTTGCTTTGAACATGAAAATATATTTAACATGACTCTTATGGGAGTCTAGCGAGTATAAATACTGGGTCCCAGCTCAGATAAAGTGAGTAGTTTACCAGAAGCCTTTCTGAACAATACAATTATCACTCCGACCGTCCACCGATAGAGTTGCTACCAGACGTTTTCCTGGGCAACCTCTCCGCCGTAAGTACTGCGTACATGTTACTAGCCAGATGTTTTCCTGGGTAACATCTCCGCCGTAAGTATTAAATAGAGTGTTACTGGCCAGATGCTTTCCTGGGTAACATCTCCGTCGTAAGTATCAAATATAGTGTTACTAGCCAGATGCTTTCCTGTGTAACATCTTCGCAGTAGATACGGATTATAACGTTATTAACCAGATGGGTAACGTATTCGAAGTAAATCCGTTCTACGTAGAGCTAACCAGATGCCTTCCTGGTTCTAGCAATACGCCAGATATCCGTTATTATTATTTGAATCAATTGTATTTTCATTCATATTCTAATTCCACCACGAATAAAACATTTATTATTTTTGGGAACTCAAACATCCATTCTGTGGCCCATGGTTTAATGTTTTCTCCACCGAGCTATCAAGGACACGCATGTACCGCCGAAACCGTATCTTAAACCAAAATTAGCGCCCGAGCAAAACAGGAACACCGAACTATGTGCCTGCTGTGTAAACCAGTCGCACAGGGACCCTACAGAAAACAAGGACAAGTATTGTTACCACTTCCACTCCCCCCTCCCTCAATCAGAACACGAGGAGACGAACCGAGCAGATTCCGGGATGCTTACTCCTCGGAATACTACTACTCATCCGCTGGGCCCCGAACACCCGTCCACATATGTGAGACAGTGCGAAAATGGAACACCCACTTTGATGGGAAAACGGACGCAGTCCTGTTCTTAAAACGCCTGAGCGAACTTAAAGAGAGCTACCGAATTGAGAAAAAGCAACTACTACTGGCTAAGTGGCAGAGAACGTCATAATATATATATATATATATATATATATATATATATATATATATATATACGAGGGTGGTCTGAAAAGTTTCCGACCTAACAAAGATACAAGACATTTTTTCAGAATTTTATTTTTCAACATAGTCTCCTTGTAACTCTACACACTTCTCCCAGCGATGCTCCCATTTCTGCAACCCGTCCAAATAGTACTCGGCGTTTTTCTCTGCAAAATAATTGTTCACGAAGGTGATTGCCTCTTCATTTGACGAAAATCTCTGTCCTCCGAGCGCAATTTTTAGATGAGGAAACAAAAAGAAGTCGCTTGGGGCTAGATCTTGTGAATAAGGCGGATGGTCAAGCAGTTCAAACCGTAATTCGTGGATTTTCGCCATGGCAACCGCTGAGGTGTGAGACGGTGCGTTGTCTTGGTGAAACAGGATTTTCTTTTTCTGCAAATGTGGACGTTTTTCTGCAAGTTCTGCCTTCAGCTTGTCAAGTAATGATGCGTAGTATGCTCCTGTAATGGTTTTTCCTTTTTGAAGATCATCG
Organism: Nebria ingens riversi; assembly: GCA_018344505.1. Lineage (NCBI taxonomy): Eukaryota > Metazoa > Arthropoda > Insecta > Coleoptera > Carabidae > Nebria > Nebria ingens. Next base: position 24,624 of record JADQWA010001166.1, read on the forward strand.
ATTAAAGTAACTCCATGACTATTCCAAAAAACAGTCACCATCACTTTCCCAGCCGAAAAAACAGTTGTTGCTTTTTTTGGAGCCGGTTCCCCCTTTGCAGTCCACTGTTTGGACTGTAGTTTTGTTTCGGGCGTATAATGGTGTATCCAAGTTTCATCTACAGTAATTAATCGGCGCCAAAACTCGGATTTATTGCGCCCAAACTGCGCCAACAGAGCGTTGGAAATCTTCATTCGAACACGTTTTTGGTCTAACGTGAGCAAACGCGGCACCCAACGCGCGGACAGTCTAAATGTTGATTTAATATGTGACAAACACGTTCTTTTGACATGTTCATAACCTCTGCTATCTCTCTCACTTTAATTCGGCGGTCGTCTAGCACCATTCCGTGAACTTTGGCGATGTTTTCGTCGGTAGTTGGAGTTTTTGGACGTCCCGAACGTTCATCGTCTCCCAAGCTCTTGCGGCCACGTTTAAATTCAGCTGCGCAAAATTTCACTGTGGTAAATGATGGTGCAGAGTCCCCATCCACAGAATCCAACTCAGCTTTGATTGGCGTAGGCGTATTGCCTTTCAAAAACAAATATTTGATGACAGCTCGATACTCGATTTTGTCCATTTTCATAAAAACACTCCCATCAACTCACTCAAACGACTGTTACATAACAGCTGCGCGTCCAAAATGGCTGAAACTTTGGTGAGTAACTGTCAACAGATGAACAACGAAATTCCCTAGCTTTAATTTACGAGTGCTACTATCTTCATGTTGAGGTCGGAAACTTTTCAGATCACCCTCGTATATTTCTTCCAAAATAGATATTTTGGCATGCGCATGAACCACTATTGTGGAAGATATCAACCTCGGAACTAAATACGCGTAGGCCATCACGTCGCACTACGCTTTGACATTTCAAAATATTTGGGTTTGTTGCGGTATTTTTTTTTCGCTTCTTGAATTTCTACGACTCATTTTAATAACACAACATCAAACATCTAACCTATAAAAGTTTGCACTGTCAGAAGTCACAAAATATAATTCTGTTGGAAGAACTGATTTAGACAAGGAACACGAATATCTCTATTAACATCACACTTTGCTTTACTATTTTGTATCCAAGTTTCATACTAAATTCTAGTTTAAAACTTGTACCACTTTCTAATATTAATAAAGTATAATGTAATTCAAGCTTAAGTGTAAGTATACCAACTTTAGTTACAAGTGAGAATAGTGGCAACACTGCAGTTTTTGCACTTAAGAACCACATCGCACAACGCTGAACTGTTAACTCACATTAAACAGCCATACCATATTCAATCTTTAAAAAAGGAAAACATTGATTAATTTTAATATAGTAAATTTTGGAATAACTTGGTCAGCATAATATCAGATATGTACAATGCAAGAAATTTTGCAAATGGTAAACTATGAGCTACAAAGTAAATAATAGTTCAGCTGTCTTTGTTTTCTTGGTAAAATATTTTATTTTAATGCTAAATAAATTTATCCACAGAAATCATAAACCAGCTAAAATTCATTGACAAGCCAATTCCATTGCGACCACAGCTATCTGATTTGGGAACACCTGATTATGTGAAAAAATGTATGAAAACATGCTGGGATGAAGACCCGGATCAGAGACCTGACATTCGCTTTGTCCGATTGAAACTTAAAGAAATGCAAGCTGGTTTAAAGCCAAACATATTCGATAATATGTTGGCAATTATGGAGAAATACGCTTACAACTTAGAAGGATTAGTGCAAGAGCGAACCAATCAGCTTAGTGAAGAAAAGAAGAAAACCGACGCCCTGTTACATAGCATGTTACCTAAATCCGTCGCTAATTCTTTGAAACGAGGTGAACCAGTTGAAGCAGAAAGTTTTGACTGTGTAACCATTTATTTTAGTGATATTGTTGGTTTCACTGAACTTTCGGCACTCAGCACACCACTTCAAGTCATAGATCTATTAAACGATCTATATACCTGTTTTGATTCGATAATTTCACATTATGATGTTTACAAAGTGAGTTGAGGTCTAAAGAGGTTTTATGTCCGTCAAATTTCAAATCACTTACGCTTTAGGTGGAAACGATAGGTGATGCATATATGGTGGTTAGTGGCTTACCTATTAGAAATGGAGATAGGCATGGAGCTGAAATAGCTTCAATGGCATTGCATCTACTAAGTAAAATCAAGCAATTTGAAATCAGACATCGAGCAGGCGAACTACTTAAACTTCGCATTGGCATACATTCTGGTAAGACTACTTATATTTACATAGTTATATATATATATATATATATATATATATATATATATATATATATATATATATAAATATATATATATATATATATATCAATAATAAAGAGAGGAACATTTTTTTAATCACGCCTAAAAATGTGTTAAATTATAAAACTCAAACATTGAAACACAGGTATGATAAACAGGCATTAAAACGAAAAAATAATCTGCTGTTTCTTGCACTAGCCGTTTTTATATGTATTTGATACCAACTACATATAATATATATGTATATATATATATATATATATATATATATATATATATATATATATATATATATATATATATATATATATATATATATATACATATATATATATATATATATATATATATATATATATATATATATATATATACATATATAAGGTCGGTAAAGTTATCCACGAAAAACACATCTACGAAACATCATTGTTGCCAACTTGACAAACCAAATTCCCCTAGATTTTTATTTCGCTTCATACACGGTTTTAAAGCTGCAATTGTGTTTCAATGTGTGTGAAAACAAACAATTAACGATATATAATCAAAAACTGCAAAAATATTCACAGGAATAATGAAATTTCATTAAAAATGTCATGATAGCAGGTGCAAACTGTGTGTCGTCCGACGTTTCCTTAATTTGTAAAAAATTGGAATGTATCTTTTTTCTAAATTTACTATTTTCGTTATCTACTTACTTCAAGCTTTCATACAATATATAAAACATGCAAATTACGGCAGCAAATCTTTTAAATATATCATTCGAAAAGTGACGTTCCACATGACAGACCACTTGAGGCTATATTCTGTCTACACATTTGATTCGTATAAACTTTAATAATTCTGTAAAACCTTATGAAAATCACATTGCAAACAATAAATACTATGTTTTCAGCAATTTGGTTTTTGTTTAAACGTGTTATTTCAGGAATAATTGAGCAATATTGTTGAAATCAAATTTCGAGGTGATATAAAAATGAATAAAAGTTATCCACGAATTCCACAAATGTCAGTTGAAATGTGGGTGTAACCTGCCTTGATCGTCTAGCAATATTTTCTTAATTTTTTAATAATCTGAGTATTCTTTTGTAAAAAGTTATATGTTTTCATAATATAGACACTTTAAGCTTTCCAAAATTATATAGTACACAAAAATGTCCCGCGTATTTAGTGCAAAATTTATTAGAATAGAAAATGGAGATTACGAAACTTCGTACATTACCGCAACTTGCGAAAAATCTGAATGTCTCTTTTTAGCTCGCCGTACGTCGTACCGAAGAGCTTAAGTGTTAGTCAGCATAATTAGTCTGTAACATTCTCGCATTGCAAAATTTCCTTAACAAAAAGTTCGTCATTTTTCGCCCTGATGACGAAAATGTAAATATCTCAAATACTTGGTAACATGTTGGTCGCTCGCTCGCTAGTCGTAAGATCAACCATCCTCACCTCTTCTCCGCTGAAGATACTAAACCGATCTTAGCCAAATTTAGCACACATATTGTGTAGGGGCCCAGTTCCATCCGGTCGTAAATTAAATCCAATCAGAGCCGTACTTCAGAAGATATTGGGCCGCAAAAAAAATTTTCATTTTAAAAAGCACTTAAAAAATAATAGTTATACCAAAAAACTCTACGTAAACTTCCAAATTGTTTGATGTGTTTAAACATTTTTTAGATTATAACTGAAAGTTGTAAAAAAATTATGAACATGAATTTTTTTTAAAATAAATCAATTATAAAAATATTAATTATACCAACAAAATCTACGTAAAATTACAATTTTTTTGATGTATTTAAAGTTTATTCAAGTTATAACTGAAAGCCGTAAAAAAATAGGGAAAATAATAATTTTGAAAATAAATAAAATCAATAAAAAAACAATTGAACTGTTTTTGTTTTTTTTCGGCTTGCGCGATACTTTAACTAATGCATATGACAGTTGATAGTTTAGATTGATTGCTATATCGTTGTTGATTTGATTGTTACTTCGATTATTTTAATTATAGTGCAAAAATAGTTTTTTATACAGAAATTCGACATGCCAAAGTTTAGGCAACAGCTCGACGACGCCACGTATATTTTTTATAATAACCAAGGTATGAATAAAGATATCTTTGATTAATTAATATGCCATTCTTGGTTTAATTGTTGCTTTGATCGCTATAAATATATTGTTTATTTATTCAGAAACTCGCCATGCCAAACTTGAGGCATTGACCTAGCCAACGCTAAATAGCTCGCCGCAGGCGAGCTCTGAGCATTGACGGAGCCAATGCGTGTATAAAAGTGAATTGTTTTCGGAATGTACATACGATAGGCTTTAAAAAAATGTATAAAACATATAGAGTAATGGGCTCAATGAATAAAACACCCGATTTAATATATGACGTACCCTATGAAGAAGAAAAATAAGGTTAGGATTTATTAATATCACGTGTCGTAATGCATATAATTTTCCATAATTACCTTTTTGGGTAAACTGAGTCTTTCGATGGCAATCTGACGTTTAGTAAAAAAAAAGGTTTGACGCATAACAGCTGACTACGAAGTTTGATTTACACAGTAACACAAACGTATTAATGAAAGTATGACTAAAAGAAAGGTCAATATTTACTATTTAAAAATATAAAACAAGGGCCTAATTAGCATAACAAGTTCAATTATACCATTATATAGCTAAAACTAATGGAAAACGATAGAATTACACGCAAATAAAAGCGCGAACATATTGGCGATTGGTAGTATTTTAGACAGCGTAAAACGCACTTTTAACGGTTAGTTCAACTAAAATAACCGTAGGAAAATAAGAAGAAGACTAATAAGATCAAACGCTCATTTTCCGTTGTTTCATCGTTAGAGCTGTTATGCGTCAAACCTTTTTTTTTACTAAACGTCAGATTGCCATCGCAAGACTCAGTTTAACCCTTATTTTGACTTATTGCTGGGCTAGCCAATGCTCCAATAAAATGGTGAAGAAGGAGATGCATCGGTCCGATCATGCAGTAGTTGATTGGAAAAACTTCTGTAGAGAGGAATGTATGAATGTGTGTGCGGAAGAGAGGAATATGCTTGGAGGAGGTGTAGTGGTTAAAATAGATGAAAGTAAATTTGGTAAACGGAAGTACAATCGTGGAGTACGAGTGGAAGGGAATCGGGTATTTGGCGGCGTAGAACGGGGTACACGTAAATGTTTTGTATGCGTGGTGCCAAATAGATCGAAGGAGGTGCTTTTGGAAATTATTAAACGGTATGTACTCCCGGTTACTACCATAATATCCGACTGTTGGAAGGCATACGATTGCTTGGCCGATGAGGGATATCAACATATGACAGTGAATCATTCGCTGCATTTTGTTGACCCCGAAACAGGTGCACACTCGAACACCATCAAGAGTACCTGGAGTGCCATCAAACGTTCTTTGCCAGCCACCAGCCGGTCTAAAGCACTCCTCGACTCTTATTTGGCAGAGTTTATGTGGTGAAGGATGAATCATGATCGAGAGGATCTGTTCATGTATTTCATGAAGGTAGTGAGTGAAAAGTATGTAACAGATTGAAATGAATGAGATCATCTCTGTCGGAGCGGCGTATTAATCGGCACTTGTCAGAGCCACCAAATATATATTAAAAGAAAGTTGATTTTTGCATTACTTTATGTGGAAACGGAAGAGTATCAATGGGTAACTTTGGTTAAAGTTGCAGCAGAATTATACTAAATTATGAGGTAAAAAACAAGGTATCAATGCTTAGAATTTGAGGAGGAATTGTTAAGTTAAATGAACAGTATTGATAGAATAGAGTAAGGTAAAAAAAAAATACGTGAAATGATTAAAAAGCACTCGCTAAAAAATAAAAATTTTAATTTGAAAATTTTGAAAAACGCGCGTCTTTTGCGAAAATCAAGCAAACACTTTCGGTGAACTAGCCTTTAAGCGGCCATCTTTTTTTTTTAGTAAACGTCAGATTGCCATCGAAAGACTCAGTTTTACCCAAAATTGATCTTGTACCAGCTGTGAAGCTACTTTCATTTATAAAAAAATAACGATGGTTTTGTAATTGCATTATCCATGGAAAGTAACTTCGTATTTGCCGATATTTGGAAATCGACTTTGTCCTGGCATACAACTGCTAAACATTGTTGCAGCTTCGTGTTGAACGAACTAGCGGGCACACATTTATAGTAATATTAAACTACTGGACCACCAAATCACTAACGTTTTCTATCTGTGTGGCACAGTAGCTATTGATGGCCCATATTAATGACTTATTTTAATTGCTGGTATTTATATAATCTGAATTTACTTTCTTGAACAAACTACTTAATCATGAATTTACTTGATCTCAATGAATTTACTCTTGATCACAATGAGTTTACTTTTTTACACAAATTACACAAAAAAAATATCTTCGAAATTGGTTACATGCGATGGAGTCCTATGTGTTTTGCTGTTTACACTATTAATATGCACCCACCTTTCATGAAAATTACATTGTATCTAGCTCTTTTCTGTAATAGTATCGCAGCACCTTTGTAAATTTGTATTTTTTTTTTGCATATACCGCAGAAACGTGATGCATTATTTTGTTTATTTATTTAATTTTCGCCGCAGTACAAACAAAAATCCTTCACGTTTATGGAATTTTCTAGTAAATTATCCCTAATTTTCTTACGAAATATATCTGGGCAGAAATTCTTGTTAATTATATATTGACCGTTATTCTATAAAATATTTTCTATAAAGTGAATAACAAAAATCCCGCAATTATATCCTTCTTTCTGCAAATTGTGATGAATAATTTCTTCTGTAAACCCTGTAGAATTTATTCTGTAATGATTTAACGTATCAAAATTTTGTTTAAAGTATAAGTGTTTCGTGTTGTGCGCTCCACTAGCTGAATTAAATATTTTAAATGTACGTGCTATAAAATCTGCAACAGCCAATATCCAATGATTGCTCTTTATTAAAAATGTCATTATATAAATTTAATTTGGTTTATACCATGTTTATAAAAATATGTAGCCAGCTTGTTCACTATTAATAATATTATATGGAATTGTACTTGTGTTACCAAATTTAATTTAATTTATATGATTGCATATATCTATTATATTATTTGATACCCAAGCCCCATCCAATAATGACCGATAATCTTCTGTCTAAAAAATTCAATTTTAAATTTAAATTATATTTAGCGATAATATACGTGTGTGTAAAGTTTTAAAAATGGGGCATTGTATAAATTTGGTTTGGTAAATCGAATTTTTTATTCATTGAGCCCATTATTCAACATGTTTTATACATTTTTTTGAAGCCTATCGTATGTTCATTCCGAAAACAATTCACTTTAAAAAAAAAAACATTCAGATTTTTCGCAAATTGCGGTAATGTAAGAAGTTGTGTAATCTCCATTTTCTATTCTAATAAATTTTACACCAAATACGCGGTGAATTCCTGTGTGGTATATCATTATGGAAAGCTTAAAGTGTCTATATTATGAAAACATAACTTTTTACAAAAGAATACTCAGATTATTCAAAAATTAATAAAATATTGCAAGATTGTCAAGTCAGGTTGCACCCACATTTCAACAGACATTTGTGGAATTCATGGATAACTATTCTAACATGCCGGCATTGAATATTTTTATGAAATTTGTTTGCCGAATCGCTGTTAATTTCTATGTTATATAGCCTAATGTAAGCAGATTATGAAATCATATTGATTTTACAACGGGATATTATTGATTGTATAAAAATAAATAATTTTTGCTTCTTCATAGGCTACGTCATATTTTTAATCGGGTTTTTTATTCGTTTAGACCATTAGTCAATACGTTTTTTACATTTTTTTGAAGCCTATAGTATGTACATTCCGAAAATAATTCACTTTCTATTCTAATGAATTTTGCACTAAATACGCGGTGAAGTCCTGTGTATTATATTACTTTGGAAAGTGTCTTTATTATGAAAACATATAACTTTTTACAAAAGAATACTCAAATTATACAAAAATTAATAAAATATTGGTAGACGATCAAGTCAGGTTACACCCACATTTCAACTGACATTTGTGGAATTCGTGGATAATGTTGTGCCCAATTGAAAGTTGATGAACACAGGAATATATATTTAGGATATTAATCAGAACGTGCATGTATAATTTGTAATTTATTATAAGTAATGTAATTATTTAATATGTCCTTTCGATACGAAGGTTTTGTACAGACTGATTATAATATTCTATCAAAGATCTACATGATAGCTGAATATGTGTTAAAATAATACACGTGCATATAAAAATTACCACTCAGTGTTTTCGAGTTCATGGAGATTCTCTTCTCAGCGACAAAAGAATCTTATTACAAATCGTATAATTTTATGAAAGAAATGAAACACAAAACATCCGGGTTTATGGAATAACATGGTGATCAGAGTACTAAGTCAGCAAAGAATATTTGTATTCGAACAATGATAAAATAGTTGATTTTAAAAGTTAAAAACTGTAGGGCATAACAATAACTTTTATTCTTTTTTATATAACCTCGAAATTTGATTTCAACAATTTTGCTCAATTATTCCTGAGATAACACGTTTAAACAAATGCGAAATTGTTGAAAGCATAGTTTTCATTGTTTGCAATGTAATATTCATAATGTTTTACAGAATTATTAAAGTTTATACGAATCAAATGTGTAGACAGAATATAGCCTCAAGTGGTATGTCATGTGGAACGTCACATTTCGAATGAGATTTTTAAAAGATTTGCTGCCTTAATTTGCATGATTTATATATTGAATTCAAGGTTGAAGTATGTAGATTACGAAAATAGTGAATTTAGAGAAAAGAGACATTACAATTTTTTGCAAATTAAGGAAACGTAGGATGACACGCAGTTTGCACCTGTTATCATGACATTTTTAATGAAATTTCATTATTCCTGTGAATATTCTTGCAGTTTTTGATTATATATCGTTAATTATTTGTATTTCACACACATCGAAACACAATTGCAGCTTTAAAATCGTGTATTAAGCGATATAAAAATCTAGGGGAATTTGGTTTGTCAAGTTGGCAACACTAAATTTTCGTGGATGGGTAAAAAATCGAGTATCGAGCTGTCATCAAATATTTGCTTTTGAAAGGCAATACGCCTACGCAAATCAAAGATGAGTTGGATTCTGTGTATAGGGACTCTGCACCATCATTTACCACAGTGAAATTTTGGGCAGCTGAATTTAAACGTAGCCGTAAGAGCTTGGGAGACGATGAAGGTTCGGGACGTCCAAAAACTGCAACTACCGACGAAAACATCGCCAAAGTTCACGAAATGGTGCTAGACGACCGCCGAATTAAAGTGAGAGAGATAGCAGAGGTTACGAACATGTCAAAAGAACGTGTTTGTCACATATTAAATCAACATTTAGACATGAGAAAGCTGTCCGCGCGTTGGGTGCCGCGTTTGCTCACGTTAGACCAACAACGTGTTCGAATGAAGATTTCCAATGCTCTGTTGGCGCAGTTTGGGCGCAATAAATCCGAGTTTTGGCGCCGATTAATTACTGTAGATGAAACTTGGATACACCATTATACGCCCGAAACAAAACTACAGTCCTAACAGTGGGCTGCAAAAGGGGAACCTGCTCTAAAAAAAGCAAAAACGGTGTTTTTCGGCTGGGAAAGTGATGGCGACTGTTTTTGGAGATAGTCATGGAGTTATTTTAATCGATTATTTTCAAAAAGGAAAAACCATTACAGGAGCATACTACGCATCATTATTTGACAAGCTGAAGGCAGAACTTGCGGAAAAACGTCCACATTTGCAGAAAAAGAAAATCCTGTTTCACCAAGACAACGCACCGCCTCACACCTCAGCGGTTGCCATGGCGAAAATCCACAAATTACGGTTTGAACTGCTTGACCATCCGCCTTATTCACCAGATCTAGCCCCAAGCGACTTCATTTTGTTTACTCATCTAAAAATTGCGCTCGGAGGACAGAGATTTTCGTCAAATGAAGAGGCAATCACCTTCGTGAACAATTATTTTGCAGAGAAAAACGCTGAGTACTATTTGGACGGGTTACAGAGATGGGAGCATCGCTGGGAGAAGTATGTAGAGTTACAAGGAGACTATGTTAAAAATAAAATAATAAAATTCTGAAAAAATGTCTTGTATCTTTGTTAGGTCGGACCACCCTCGTATATATATATGTATATATATATATATATATATATATATATATATATATATATATATATATATATATATATATATATATATATATATATATATATATATATTGTAAAGAAGTTTTCTTTACCTTGGCTACTCGCATGGGCTTTTATTTAGGTTCGGATGGCTCGGGCGCCAATTCGGGGGGAAAGGGGAACTTTAGGAATCTAATAAGGGAAAGGTAGGAAAAACGGTGCGTGCGAGTCCCTGATAGCTCGGTGGAGGATCGATGTCCAGGGTCGTCGGCGGGTTGATTAACTGCGGAAATATTAATTGAAACACTATTTATTTCTTTTAATATGTGTACAACATCTATAGTAAAATCTTATAGTGAACGCTAGCTTGTTCAGGAATGCTTCGGGGCTGATGCAGTATGTCGGCTAACTTGGACGGATGCCGTGCGCTGTCTACGGTAGACGGATGCAGCGCGCTGTCTACGGCGGAAGCATTTGCAGGACACCTGGAGGTATGCTAAACTACAACCCTCAGCAGAAACACCTGCTGGTAATATGATGATGATGATAAGAGGTGCCTCTCAGTCGCAAGACACTTTTTTTTTTTTTTTTGGGAGAGGAAATCTTCTAGAAGAGACCCTCACTCGTGTTTGGGTACTGCGAGATTTCTACTCGCTAAAACCTCTCCCCTGTTTTACGCCGACACCCCGGGACCGCTGTGTGCATAACTTCAGGGTGTCGGCTGTTACGGGCGCGTCCACCTCATCCGCTCACTTCTTCCTGCTCGTCACGCTCCTTCTCCCGCATGACAGCCCCAGCAAATTTGGCTACTGCATCCCACTTCTGCTCTTCTTTAATCATCATTTCCACCATGTTTTCCGGGGTCATGGTAGCTCCGAGTACTTGCTCTGCCTCTTCCCTGAGAACTTCCCACTGCTCACACCTGAACATGGTGTGTTCCGGCGTATCCTCTTCCGTCTTGCAATAATGGCATGCGCTGCTCTGGCGTTTTCCTATTTTATTCAGGTACTTATTGAAGCTGCCATGCCCCGTCATCATTTGAGTGAGGTAGTAGCTCATCTCCCCGTGGCGCCTCTCGATCCACTGGCTAATGCTGGGGACCAATCTTTTGGTCCATTCCCCCTTCTGTGAGTAGTCCCATTGGGCTTGCCATCGTGCGATGAGTGCCGTTCTTGCTGCCTTTCTTACTGATTCCCTTTGCTGGCCCTTCCCACTCTCTGCTACCGCAGTTCTCTCTTCTGCGAGGAGCTGTATGGGCGGGATGTCTGCCAGTACCAGTATGGCTTCTGCTGACACCGTCCTGTACGCACTGCAGACCCTTATTGCCACCTTGCGTTGGACTGCTGTGAGCATCTGTCGCGTCTTTGCTATCCCGAGTGCTTTCTGCCACACTGGGACCGCGTATAGCATGATGGATGTTGCTACACTTCCTAGAAGTCTCCTTTTGCTTGGCTTCGGTCCGCCGCAATTTGGCATTAGCCTACTAAGGGCCGCCGTGAGCTCTGCTGCCCTTGCCGCTACTCTTCGGACGTGTGGCGTGAAGGATAAGTTTCTGTCTATTATTACCCCTAGGTACTTGACTTGGGGGCCTGGTTTGACCACTGTGCCCAGCACTCTGAACTGTACCTGAGGCAGTTTTCTCCGTCCTGACAAGATAACTGCCTCCGTCTTCTCTGGAGCTATCTCCAGTCCATTTTGCCGAATCCAGCTGCAAGTTTGTTGGATTGCTGTGTCAGCTACGTTCTGAAGCTCTGCTGCCGTTTTCTTCACGACCAGCATCCCCAAGTCGTCAGCGAAACCCACCAACTTCACTCCTTCTGGAAGTACTTGCCGCAGTACTCCGTCATATAGGACATTCCATAGATCGGGTCCCAACACCGATCCTTGTGGCACCCCGCAGGTGACCACTATCCTCCCTTCACCCTCCTCTGCCTCAGCAAGTACACAGCGGTCGCTTAGGTAGCTGGTGACCATGCGTACCAGGTATGGTGCCACTTCTCTTCTTCGCAGTTCCCTCACGATGAGCCTCCATTGCGCAGAGTTGAAGGCGTTTCGTATATCAAGCGTTATGAGCGCACAGATCCTCCTGGTTCTGTGCGCTCCTTGCCGTGCCTCAGTTGCAGTGTGCACAACTTGCTGTATGGCCGTGAGGGTACTGCGGCCCTCTCGAAAGCCATACTGATTGTCTGCCAGTCCACCTGAGCGATTCACCTCGTCGCGCAGCCTGGCCCTGATCAGGTGTTCCAGCAGCTTTCCAAGGCAGCCTAGTATGCACAGCGGCCGGAATGATCTGGGATCCGCCAGTGGCTTCTCTCCTTTCTGGAGTAACACCAGTCTGGCTGTCTTCCATCTTCGGGGGAATATACCTTCTCGTAGTGCCTCGTTCATTGCCTCTAGGACTGCCTCGTGGTAATGTTCCGCTGCTATCTTAAGCACTTCTACTGGAACCCCGTCGGGGCCAGGTGCCTTGCCACTTTCAGTTTCCCCACTGCTTTCTGGAGCTCCTCAACCGTGAAAGGAGGCACTTGTTCCTCCGGTATGGTGGCCTGGGTCCAGTTAACCACCTGCTGCTGTGGGAAGAGGATGCCTATCACTTGTTTTAGCTGGGCGTTTGCAAGCTTTACTGGCGGTCTTCTTTCTTTGAGCTTCTTCGTGGCTATTTTGTAGCCCTCTCCCCACACGTCTCCGTCCACATCCTCGCAAAGGCTTCTCCAGCATTCTTTTTGAGAGCGGTTTATGGCTAGTCTGAGGGCTTTTTTCGCCATCCTCTTCGCTTCTCTCTCTGGCCTGCTGTCCTTCTCTGCCGCCCCCCTGGCTTTCTTCCGAAGATACCGTCTCCTGGCAGAAACTGCAGATTTTCGTAGCTGCGCTATCTCTTCGTGGCATCGCTGCGTTACAGGCCCTTACAAGGATGTTCTGTATCTCTTCTGGTCTCCTGGCCCCCGTCGTCGCTTTGCGCAGTTACCTCTCAATGCTCTGTCTAAGCTTTTGTGGGTCCAGCTGCCTCCCCGGCTGGGCTGTATCGCTCCTTGTTGGGCGTCGGCCTGCAGCGAATAGAAGATGTATTATTGCAGGCTCAACGTCTCCTCCTCTTCGCTCACCTTCCACCTCTTGACATGCGGTGTCATGCACGGGGTCACCCACGTCAGATCGATGATTGAGGTTGAATTACCTCTTCTGAACGTGGGTACGTTGCCCCTGTTCATTATTAAGGTTAAGTGAAGCAGCCCAGTCGGTGAGTCTGTGGCCTCTGCCGTCTGTTGTAGGCGCCCCCCAGTCTGGCGCTTTCGCGTTGAAATTCCCAGACACCAAGATTTCCTTCCTTTGCCTGCGGATGCTGGCGCTCAGTTGCTCCAAGAAGTGATCATATTCGCGAAAGGTCCTGTTGGGCGAAAAGTAACAGCTATATACTGTGTACCATCGCATTTCCGCCCACACAAAACCATCCCCTCTTCCCGTCTTTCGTACTGCCTGTGCCCTGTTTAACACCTTAATTGCAGCGTCCCCTCTGGTGTCTAGGTACCAATCACTGCAGCTGGCAGTGTTGGGCTCCGTGACCAGGAGCAGGTCGGTGTTCGTATTTCTTGCAGTTACGTATAACAAGTCGTGGGCCGCTCTACTTCTTCCGAAGTTTATTTGCATGGCTTTTGTCTGTTGCATTTTGTGTGTCGCCTCTTATTGGTGCCTCCTCCTGGCTTGCTCCAGCGCTTCTCTGTGCCTTGGGCACGCCGATGTTCCGCTCCTATGCCCTTCTTGTTTGCAAACAAGGCATTTTGCTTCCTCTTAGCAATCGCTTGCCTTATGGCCTCCCTGGCCGCAGTTTCGGCACAGCTCTCCCTTGTTTTCGTTTTGGCAGTCTATTGCTACATGGTTGTAGCCATGGCACCGGTAACATTGGACTACCCTGGCCCACGCTCTAACTCTGCACCTAACCCATCCGATCTGTATGGTTTTGTTCTGCAGTATTTTTTTAACGTCTTCTCTCGCCACTTCTGCTATCGCCGTCTGTGTGGCGGCGTACGCGGGCTTGAGCGACCTGACGGTAACCTCTTGGGTAGTAACTGCTTTCAGTGCTTCCCTGATCTCTTCTACGGTCGTGTTTGCGTCCAGATCCCTTATAACTACTGTTTCCTTGTGGCCCAGTATTTTCACCGCGGTTGCGCCACCCATTTTCTCAGCGATGGCATCATGCAGCTTCTGGGATTGGCCTTTTCCTTGCCCTACCTCCATCAGTAGGTCGCCTGATCTTGTTTGGTGTATGGCCGTGATGGTGACACCAGTTTGAGCAAGGTCGACCTTTGTTTTTATCTTTCTCAGGGTGTCCGCGTATGTTGAACCCTCTTCCCTTTTCAGTACCACTGCCACAGTGGTTGGTTTTTCCTTTTTTTTAACCGCTTTGGTTCCTTTCCTGTTTGCTACCTTAGGCGCGGCGGTGTTGGTTTTCCTATTTTTCCCAGGTTTCCCCTTTCTGCCTTTTACCACCTGTGACCAGATAACCTGATCCTGTTGGTTTCCTCCATCTTCTACTACTTCCTTCTCTTTTGCAATATCCTAGTATTTCCTTGCTTTGCCTCTTGCTGGTCTTTTGTTGCCATAGGCTAGTACTGTGATCTCTGAGCTGGTGAACACTGTTTCGATCATTTTATTGGCATAGCCCCACCTGAGGAGCCCTTTGTCGCAATCTAGCCTAGGCATAGCAATCTCCTTAATTTCCCTCTGTTGGAGCATATGTCTTAGTGTTTTCAGACTTTGAAGGAGGTGTGTTTCTTCAGGTGGTGCTTGTACACTCTGTCTGGTAAAGAGACAGAAAGTATGCCGCGTTTCACTGTCTTAGCCCTCCAGCTGCACTTCTCTGCTACTGTGTGCCACCTTACCCACGTGTTGTGAGAGACTCTCCTGATTTATACCCCGCCCGGTTGCAGGGTATAGTGCCGATGTTTCGTGGCTGTAGGTATAGGTGACCACTGGTGCGTTATTGCTTTCCACTTTCTCTCCTCCCTCTTGTTCCATAATGTGGGTGTACACCTCCTCCGGCCAGAAGCAATTGGCGTTTTTCTTAACTTCTTCGTAGGGTGCATCGGGGTTCATTGACGCCTTTATATCCGCTGCCGTTCGCTGCTGGTCCGTCTGGGATTTTTCGGTCTCCGTGGTGCTGTTTACCCGGACAACCGTCTGTTTTTTCTCTGCCAAGTCTGTTATTCCTTCTTTAGCAAGGATCTGAAGGATCGCCGTCATCTCTATGGCTCCGTCCTTAATGTCTTTCCTGATGTTTGTGGCGTCTTTCAGCCTCTCTGCCATTTCGTGTGCCAGTTCTTCCCCTTGCCTAATTTTATTTCTCAAGCGCTTCTTCTTTTCTCCCATTGTGGGTCAGCGTCCGCCGCTTGCTTCTCTGCCCGCAGGGTTGAGATTTCCTCCCGCGCCTTTATCAGCTCTATGTTCTTGTAGTCCTCAGCTACAGCATTGACTGATAATGCACTACGCAGTCTCCTGTCCATGCATATAATATTTTTTTGGCTTCCTTGCCCTGGTTTTCCCGTTTTCTTTGAGTGTTCTGAAGGCCCGATGTATCTCGCTGATCTTCTTCTTAATTGGGTCGTTAGCCTCCCTGTGCCTGCCCTCTACCATTTTGTCAAGGTCCATGAGGAGGTCACTCAAC
>JADQWA010001167.1:0-22476 GCA_018344505.1 Nebria ingens riversi
TATGTGCAATACTGTACATTGTACATACATGCATATATGAGTTGACCGAGCTCAGTTTCTTGCAACGTAACCAATGAGTGTGTCATCAACCATGTACTGTAAAAAACACTTAATATAATATCTTTCGACAACAGGATGATTGTCATAGTGCATATTTAAAAATGTTAAGCCACCAGTTTTATATGAATCTAAATTTAATTTATAACGACATATTTAGATTTTGATGTTTTCACTTTAAAATGTTTTGTATGAAGGTTTGATATAAAGTGGACAGCTCAAAATGTTTCGCGTATAGAATACATGGGCAGTAGGCAGTACCATTTCGTTTGATACTCATGCAACGTATGGTTTTAGAGCACATACATATAATACGTGGCCGTGTCGTGTCTAATTCATCAATATATTTGTGTGCTTCTGGCGTAAGCGCCAAGTGGTGCTAACAATTTTTGACACAAACAAAACAGTAAACCACGAAATTAGAATATGAAAACCAACGGTCCGATACCAAACAGCATATGCCCGTGTATGCATGTAATATATTTCGACATATAACTCAATAAAATAAAATAAACTAGAATCGGAAACAGTGTACGCATACCTATAGGTATATGAACATACATACATACAAACATACATACAAACAAACAAACAAACATACATACATACATACATACAAAAGTAAATCATGGAATTTAATATTAAAACCTGTCAGTAAATAACAAATTTTTATAGATGACGTATTCAGATTTTTGTTTTCATTTCTATTGTTGCTGGTTGCGAATAAAATTGACAAATATATAAATAATAATATTTTCTTAAATTCAATCTGTTTGAATTAAAAAATGTTGTTCACATTGTCAAGGCGGGTGTCAGGAAGCCAATGACCTGCTAGGTGTCCTGACGACGACAATTCGAAGTGTCTTAAGCTCGAATGAACAAGACGTCTATCGCACCGTCCAGGAACTCAATCTGTGATAAATGTGCTGCCAGGACTGTGCACCCGAGTCGTGAACCCTCACTTACACACACACACACACACACACCATCATGACCTCCCTCATCTGTTTGCTCCTTTTGTCGTGTCTGTAATATGTCTCGTTAGCAAGAACTGCAGAGGCGTATGTGTTTTACACAATACTCTAGAAACCACTCTCATATATCTACCTATGCATACAATAGTAGTGCCATACTGAATATTCATGCACCTACCTAATACAACTAGGCGCTTCAGCAATTTATTTTATATTTTAGGAATTCAGTAGCAACTCACTTTAAAGGGCAACAAACAATCACAAAAACCAACATAAATAGCTTGTCTATTAAACCTGTATTATATACAAATTGTGTAGATCATTTGATATTCGTAGAAGTTTACAGATCGCAACTGTCAGAAGAGTCCGGGTCACACGTATCTAATGGTATGCATTATTCATGAATTATGAAGGATATTTCTGAAAATGAACCACATCACGTTCAGAGCTTACGTAAACAGATAAGCTTTTATTGATAAAAACACACAAGAGAAAAAAAATATTAATTGTTTTAAAGTTAAGATAATTTTAGAATATATATATATATATATATATATATATATATATATATATATATATATATAAAAGCTTATAAATGTATAAAATTTAAAAAATAATATATTAATAATAAATATTGAAATAGCTTTGTGAAAATAAATGAATATAAATTTCAAAAAAATAATACTGTTAGTTCAACTGTCGTAATCATATTTGAAATAGAAAATATCATTAACGAAAAAGCTTATGAATATTTTTAATAAAGTAGAACGAGATGATAAAATGAAATGGAGAAACGAAGAAAAAAAAAATAGTTAAAATTAGAATTCGTAAAGCCGTGACGTCACATTCGACTGGCATCAATCTATTTTGCATATTGGAGCAGTTGAAAGAAAAAAATATCTATTCAAATGAGGAGAGACACCAACGAGAAAGCCATATTAAATTATGCATCACAAAAAACTGGGACTCATTCGAAATAGAACTGCCTGAAAATTAGCAATGTGTTAATGTTTCTCTTAAAGTAAATTAACGATATATTTCCAGTACATTTAACCCACATTTATTTATTGGCTATATATTCTTTTTATATACTTCGCAATAAGTAATAAATATAAGGTCTAACCTTTGTTTTCAAGTGTAGTGAGTAAAATATGGCAAATTTTATTTGTAGACCGGGAATAGATACTAAATTTTTAATTGTAGTTGCAATGTTTGGTCATTCTGTTAGTGGTTTGATTTGCGTGTCAGTTATTGCATCGAGGTATTGGAAAACGAAATCAAATAGAAAATGCAAAACATGAGAAATTCCAATAATATAACAGTGAAATTGGTTATGGACTCTATTTCAAGCTTGCATCGCGTTCCCTTGGACCGTAAAAACAAAAATCGTCGTAAACAGTAGCGAATAGGGCCGAGCCCGCCAGCCTGGAGACGGAAGTCGATATTGAAGTTTCCTTTAACGCCGGTTCACTCTGTTTATATTCATTTAATCAGAAGTTCTCAAACAGAAATGCTAATATCAAAAACAAATATTTGTTGTTTACATCAACAATAATATAATTTTTATATACACATCTTGTACTTCGATATACATAAATCACGACACGTTCTTCAATTTATTATAAATCATTTCTAATATTTAAATAAAAATGACGCAGAATGCGCAAAGGGTAAAAGCGTTAAAATGAATTGCTAAGATAAACAATTGTACCAAAACAAAGCGCATTAATATATATATATATATATGCTTTACAAAGCAAGAATTTGTTTAGTCTGATAAGAATGCGTATGTTATGCTACACTGGTTTAGTGATAGACCCTCGAAGGGAAAAGGGCTACTGGATTTCAAGAGTTATTGCGTGGAAGAGAGATTTCAGGAATCGCCTCAAGAGTCTTTGTGATCTGAATCTCTGAAAATTTACTGTGTGTATCTGTTGCGATGTTTTCGCTGAAAAGACGTAAACATTTTTTTGCCATTCCGAACGCAGCAAAGATATACATTTATTTCAAGTCCAGTTTAAGGATATTCATGAGACATGCTATAAAATTGTTGAAACTTTTTTCTAAATTGTTTATAGTTATATCGCAAATACTTTCAGAATAAAGTTAGTTAGGGATTAATTCTTTTTTGAATTTTCTATTGCCTCCTGTTATTTTGTAACGTAAAATTATTCAATTTTCTTGTTTACCACTCGTGGAGTTCATTTTGCTCTGGCAATTAAATTAGCTTTTAACTATTTTACAAAATTAATCCTATAAATACTTTGAACGAGATGAAAACTGTGCCGGAAAAACAATCAAGTGCGATTTTTGAAATGTTCATACAAAGCAGATTTATGCACGTAATAAAATCCATGCGTTAAACTAAAGGGCTTTCGAGAAAATTGCTCTTAAATTTAATAGAAACGAGGTAAATTAGGTCATAATCTCGAAGAAACTTCGTCGGAGAAATTGTGTTATAATTACGGAGAATTACGTATAAAGTACTATGACGTGTTATGTATACATAACATCTCGTTATAATCCACCAAAATAGCACAAATCACATTACTTGTATAAATGAGAAACAAAAATCTATTCAACAAATATAAAATATATCTGCAGGGAACGATAATACGGTGTAAAAAGGAATAAAAGCGAAAAATGGGAATTAAATAATAATCTAATTATAATGTAAGACTTTTAGTGACTAGAGGTATAGATTGTTTAAAGGTGCACATAGGACTCTGTTAGCTCGTAAAATCGTCTGTTAGATGGCTTTACGAAGTACTAGTCGTAGCAACGTATGTTATTGTCGTAAAGGCCTATTAAATTGGAATACTCTTGGTGCTACTACGTGATACTGTGGTAGTAGAAATAAGAAGTTATTTTCGTAATATATTACATATAGCTTCTTGGGAGTTCAAAGAGCTATATCAATTTCTTTTATATTACCATGAGAAGAGATATTTGAATACGTTTAAAATACTAGGAATCGTGTTCAAATAATATACCGATTAGAATTTATGAATTCAATAATACTTTCGTATGAGCGATATTTTTGTTTGAAACAAAAACAATCTTGTAACAATATTTGTTTGGCCCCGTAAGAAAGCCAAGTTGAAAATTGTTCCGTGACTCCCAGCCACAGTATACACGTGCAGAACATTACTACATGCTCTAGCATCGGGTTCGATTCCAGGTCAGGGTATGGTGTTCTCTTCGTCTTTTCGCATCATGGTTATTCCCTAACCAGGTATTAAATAAATACCAGACCCGTTCGCTAGCATACACACACGTGGCACCTCCTACACCATTTACTCGAAATTAAATTGCTCCACCTCTAAATGGTTCAAGAGGAATTTCGGTCTATAGCTTCGCACTTTCAGTTATCAACATTCTACACAATACACGTTTCTTATTATTATTATTATTATTATATTTGTTGTTTTATTCATATTCTCCATTGAACTGCGTTTTATAAAAATATTTCCTATAAGAGTTAACTGCTTTCATTTAATTTTTACCTGCGTACTACATGCAGTAATAAGAAACCGACTGGGTATAAGAAAGTCCAGTGTAAGACATGTTTGAATATATACTTGACTAGTTTCAATTACATAAACACTAAAATAGCCTAAGCTAATATATCTATAGGAAATCTTGTGCTTTCAATAGTCGCTATACATGATCCGAGTGTGAGAAAGGAGATACCGCAAAGCAAGCAAGCAACCTTTGCTTGGGAGTATGAAATATGAGTACACCGCTCCTACATTATCGCTCATCCCCGGAGAGTAAAAGGGTCTCTTACACACCCCAGCGCCTTATTAAATATCCGACAGAGATAGTCAGCTACATTACCGTACTATTTAGAACCTCCGTTGAGCTTCTCGGCGAAAAATGAATACAAATAACTCAAAATACAACGTGGATTTGCGTTTTTTGTTAGCTTAAAATGCTAGTGCGAATTATATTACCCCCAACCTCCATCCTCCTACAGCCCGTAGCATTTTGGGGAAGAGTAGAGTGGAGGCGAAGGGTATTTAAGTTATTAAAGGGGAGTGCTGGAAGCGGAAGATTATATAACGCAAAGAATGTAAGATTTAAGTGCTTGGATAAGACATGATTTAAATTAAATTTTGAAAACTCTTATACGGAGAAGCACAGCAAAAAATAAATATTTTCGTATGCTTTGTATGAGGTTATTGGATTTCCAAATAATAATTTTCAATTATTAAGAAAATCGTATTTGAGTTATTTAATTGAAATGCCTGAAGCAATTTTGATAATAACCAAAAATACCACAAGTTTATTTGTTTTCGTTTAATGTTGCACTTTTTTAAAAATAACGCGCCTATAGTGAAGTAGCAACAATACCGTTTTGAAATGGAACTGAAATTCAAAAATCTGTAATTAACATTAATAATAAATTGTACTTCTAAATGAAATTCAATTGGTGTTTGTGTCGAAGTCTAAATAGGTATAGCAAAAACTTCATGGATCCTTCTTGCATTCGTTGCAAAATAATGTGAGAAGCAGCACAAGAAGAAGAAGAAGAAGAAAAATCATCTAAACTTGTGCATCGGACGTTTTTCTAGCACACTTAGGGTGTGGAGCTGTATAGCAAATTCGGCTCTCAACCCTGTGACACGCCGTCATCGGATTAAAGTAAAGTTTCCATTAAACGTGAAAAAAAAACCCTCCAGGATACTTTGTTAAAATTCTCTGCGAGAACAAGTCTTATCTTTAACCGACCACAGTGTCGCTGTCTTGGTCCTACGAAGAGTCAAGAGCCTTAATCCATCAGACACCCGGGTTTAGCCTCCTCATCGCCTGCGGTACGATTTTTTTCATGCCCTACTCTTTGAGATATTGTTTTATTTCATCAAACTTTACTGGGATCGTTATCAATATTGTCTTTGATACGCTTTTTAAGTAGAATACCAAAAGTCGCTATGGTTTAGGTTCATAATTTTTTACTATAAAGGATCAAATAGGGAAACGAGATTATTTTATGAAATATAGTTCAGCCACGAAAGCTATGTTCAGTTCGAAAAGCAACGTGTGAAAATGCGAAAATAAATTGTCATTAATATCAATTTTTCTTGCTTTTGCTGTCAACAACTGCGCGAAATATCATTTATTTACCGATTTCTCAGAGTTTATTTCAACATTACTTATGACCGCATGTCACAATGTGACTTCCCGGTTACATCTTCGTGCGTTGATACGAAAAACTCTCATTTTGTTCCTCACCCCTCCATCGAAATGACAACTTCTCCGCGAAGCAACAGGTCACTTACAATATTCTCTTTCTCCGACTGTGGCCTCGAAACGGGCGAACTTCGGTAGGGGTTCAGAGCTAGTGTGTTTTGCGGTTGTGGGTATTAGTAGTGGAAACACAAAGTTCGTCTAGCATTCCGAGAGGTAAGCCAACCGGTTTATTTTCCCGGTAATAAAGTCTGACCGAAGCGATATATATATATATATATATATATATATATATATATATATATATATATATATTATATAATACATACAACCATTGGGTGGCTTTGTGGCCGCCAAGCGGTTTAATATTTCTCTCCAAACATGCTCAAATGTGGTGGGTACTTGATGGTTATTTTAACTTTTCTAACTTGTCATCATGGAGTTTATGATCATAACAGATATAAATGGTGATTAAACATTCTAATTACTACTTATTCTTGTCTGGGGATTTATGTTTGTGTTTTATTTGTCATCGTAAATTTGGATTGTAATTCGTACCAGTTTATATTGCATAAAAGAATGCAACACGTCATTCTGAGAAAAAGTAATTGTATTTCTTTTCTATATTAGGTATACAAATATAAAATGTGTTTTAGAATACAGAAATAGAAACGAATCCGAATTACATTCGGTGGAACAACAACGCGAAAATTAATAATATTTACATTTCGGATTGGATTATACTAAGCTGATTATAAACAAAATTAGAGCACATATATCACATTGGTAAACATAGAGGTATACACAAATTCATACGGGTGAATATGTTATTTTATCTTCGTTACTATATTATTGAACCACACAGCACAACACTCTATTTATAACAAATTAATTCGATACCGACGATAACGCTAGACTAACTACATTTTTATGAATATAGGTACTATAGTTATTAGTTATCACGATGTTTCTAATGCATGTTGTTGCTTAGTATGATGGTTGTAGTCAAGGTTAAAAAGAGAAATGTAAAGAAAATGCGTAAATAAAAGCCACGCGTTCTGAGTTTTGTGAAAAAGGAGAAACACATTTTAAGTAGCGACATAAATATTTATAAAGTGGAAAAACGCTTATATACGCAGGCAAGGCAAGACAGAGCAGAAGGACGGACTCGTGTGTCTTGCGGTGTTTTATCTCTACGGTTCCTTATGCAAATCCAAAGTCGACCGTAGCGTGGGACTCTATTTCCCAGTTTTGTGATAAATGTGCGAAACAAGGACAGACCACGACGGGCCCCACCATCTCCCTGATGTTCTGGAATCCTGGAAGATGAGATGAACACTCGCATGCATATATGGATATATGCTAAAGCATTAGAGGGCTGTTGGCTTTTCTTACAAGTTTTCCTTAAACTTTTGGGATAAACCTACTGGTACAGAAGTTACCTTTTTTGTTATTTATATCACATATACATAGATACTTTCGACTGTTCGAATTTAAACAAACAAAGTGAAAAGAGCTTGAATTAAAACATACAACTAAACTTCCAGGAAACATACATACATATATGTAGTATTCTCAGAAATTCGATCAGAAAAGAACACATCAACGGTGACAACAACAAAAAAATATACGTATCTCAGTTTCAACTTTTGTTTACAGAGAAAAACGTCAAACTCTTTCCAAACGCGACATGACATAGTGTATCGAAGAAGAATATATTTGTTTTCTTATTCCTTTATCCATTTTTGTTTGAGAAAAAAATAAAACGCATCGTTTCTTGACATACGACAGGACAACGGTTACCTGCTATCCATTTTATTTGTGTGGCTCGACAGAAGGATACCTAACATCTCTTTCAAAGAATCGATGACATATTGAAAGATTTATACATTTTTATACACATTTAGACACGTCCAGTATATATATATATATATATATATATATATATATATATATATATATATATATATATATATATAAAATATCAACAACATCAAATGATTTAAATACAAGGAAAACCATTCGTTAAAATGTTTTAATCGTGCTAAAAGCTTCATTTCGTTGTTAACGAACATAATTGGCTCATTAAGTTTTAATTTATCCCTGTATTATTATTTTTATTTCTTTTTAAAAAAATGTTTGCAAACAAAACCAAAAATGGAAATCCATTTGCCAAACACAGTTCTCGCTGCAGATGTGCTTAAAAACCGCGCTTTCCATTAAAAAAAGTACTCAACATTCTTTGATGTAGGCTAAAACAAATACGAACGAATACTGTCGAGTTCTTTAAAATGGACGTTTGTGGTGTTTGTCAATACGTTGTAACATTTAACTATAAAAGTTAAAAAGGGCGCAAAATCAAAGTGGCTACTGATGAAACGAAAAGTAGCATGTGACAACGCATACAAGTTGAAATTCAATACTTAGCTTAGCCTGTAACGTGATATTGGATTCCGAAGATGAAGGATAGGGTGTTTATAAGATAACGGAGGGGAAATCGTGACACCAACGGATAAAGTTACTTTCGAAAAGAGAACTCACGAATTCAATACCTAATTAAGGATGTTCAGGAAGTACATACATTCGTAGAAAAAATACTACAAATTTGCAGATGTATTTGGGAAGCTTTTTAAAATTTAATTTCCTGAACATCCTAAGTTATTCTATAGAAATATTCTTTACTAGCGCCTCCTCATGGTCTCCACCACATAACAGTTTTGGTTATCAACATATGTTTTCGTATAATGTCTATTATGAACCAGGTCGATTTGAGCATTTTCTGTACAAGTATACATATAAGCTTTCCTGCGGCCCTCCCAATTTCGCAGCGTTGCCATTTTTCTTTTAGGCAGGAGACAAGGGCCTGTCGCTGTCGTATGTTTATTATTTTATCATCAAACACAGTGATACCATTGATGACAGATTTAGGTTGCCATCACGTTACGAAGAAAATCTATACTCACCTACGTGTATTATATTTATAAATTATTCAAATATACATTCATGCATACATCAGGTGTCTTATTTAATATTTCGTGAATATATTATATATAATCTTCCACAAATTGTATTGATTCAAATTGAAACTGTTTGCTAAGCGTGGACCAATGGTGACCCGGAAATGTCAATTTTGAAGAGAACAGCCAAATGCTCTTCTATACGACGTATTTATTATTTACCACGTGTTTATTTATACATTTGCAAAATGGCAATGTGCGGTTGTCTGAACATAGAAATTAATGTAGATGTAATACAACGTTTATCAGCATCTGTTGCTAACTTCACTAAACAAGAGTTTATTCAATTTTTTTAAAAACAATACACTATAATAGGCAGTGATTCGCAATCTAACTAATAATGAACATTATTTAAATCTTGATTCTTTAACTCTCACTTCTTTAATCATGATTAACCTCAAGTTATTGGTATTCTTAATCATGATTGAGATAATCATAATCAAAATTGAAAAGTATGCTTCAATTCATAAAAATATTGGTAAATCTGTTAACCTTTGATTCAAAAGTGTTCTGCAACGTTTTCAACCACCAGAAAAAAAATATATATTTATATATATATATATATACATATATATATATATATATATATATATATATATATATATATATATATATACATATATATATTGTAAAACCGTAAATTAGTTATGAAACAAAAACTATAAACTAACTTTTAAAAACCGGCCGCTCAATTTAATAAAAAAGCCAATAAACTTTTCAACGACGAGGAAAATATAAATTTATCGAATGAAAAGTGCTTCCCTTTTGTTCGAGTGTTCAGCGCACACTTCGTTAAAAAACGGGAGGTCGATTTTTTTTTTGTAAAAACAAAAGCACAGAAACATTTTTCTCGAATTTGCAAACAAAGGCGGCGATATACTTTTGGAAAAATGTGGCACTTAGTATTGAACAAAGCATAGAAACTCGTCAAAGTTCTATGAACCCGATTGCCTCTCATTCATAACATAAAAGACCTTGCCCCCCCGTCGCGAAATACATTATCGAAATGTACTTTACTAGCGTCTCCTGATGGTCTCCACCAACACCATCTTTACCATCAGTGAACAAACGTAGAAACAATATGTTCAAGTCGTATTTATTCGAAAAGAAAACGCAATGATTAATTGTAAGCTTTAACAATGCTGCAATGTATGTACTACCTATAATATAAATTGTATACTTGTCGTTTCGTCCATGATTTAATAATAAAGTTTTAAATTTAAATTGTGAAAATCGCGCAATTTTCAATTTGTGTTTCATTATAAAACACAACAACAACATGAAAATGTGAAATGACGTTGAAATTTGCAATTTTCTTCACTTCTTCTTATTTATTAGATCGACCAAAATATATTAGCATACCCCCAAGATAGTACCAAATTTTGCGCATATAGGCGCTGTTGTGGCTATCATGATAATTTAATTATGCTTATATATATATATACACACACAAGTTTTCATTTCATTTCCTCTGACTTTGTTTATTTTCCAAAAAAATATATAAAATTGTTTTATTATAAGAAAAAAATTCGTATATGAATTTTAATAAAAGAACTCTTTATATATTTATATATATATATTAATAAATATTTCTTTATATGAAAAAATATAATGACTAATGTAACTTTTTATAAAGAAAATAAAGGATGCTATTTCCGTATATTCTTTATCGTTAAAATATCGAATAGTCGCTGATTTTTTCCCGAGTAATGAGAAGTTAGAAATATTATACTGAAAGCATATAAATAAAAGACAACTGCTGACTTTCACAAGATACAGCGAACGAACTGAATATAGCCACAAAAACTCTACACAAAAGAAGCAAAATGATAACGTATCGTCCATTAAATATAATGTTGAATTTATCGTTTAATGTATTTTCCGTTAGATTAAATAGTTATGCGATACAGAAAAAAGCAAGCGCTAAATTGTTTGTGTGCAGGGCGTGTAAGTTCACATTTCAATCGAAAGAGATTATATATATATATATACTCGTATATACACCTCAGTCAGTCTTAAAAGCAATAACGACGTCATATTGATTAAATATGTTTTAATCGCTGCCATAGATTGGAGAAAGAAATTATTTTAAGTATATGACTATTTGTCATATTTGTTTTCAAATAAAAACCAAACATTTCAGAATTTATTGCTTACTAGTGTGTGTGTGTGTGTGTGTTGGTGTGCAAATGCTCCATTATTCATTCGGAAACTGATTTCAGAATCATCAATCATAAAACAAATGTCATTTGTATTTTATTTTTAAACTCCTCCATATCTTTTTTCGTATACACCAATCTGATATATGGACCAATTTTCATGATTCTAGATCTGATTATAAATATAAATTTATTTGTGTGTTTCAAAGCAAATAATAAATTGTTGCTGATTTAAAAACGCTTTCAACAATAATAAATTAAAAATTTGAAATGAAATTCCTCTATTAAGATTGTCGCTGGAGACTTATGTCAAGAGGTAAACAAAAATGTGACAGTCAAGCGAAATGAAGAATGACGCTAAGTTCATTTTATTCAGTGTATAAATGACAAAATAATTTAGTTTCGGCAGCATTAATGGAGTAATGAGATCACCGTATTTTCTTTGATGTCTAGCTACGTCACGTCATAAGCTTGTTACCTTGACGCGAGAACTCTCTTTTATATACGTTGCCCAGGCTTAAATCTCTTTTAATTTACTCTAGCGGAAAATTAAACTATATTTTGTAATGTTTCACATTAAAACTACCTAATACATTTCGCATATCACTACTCAACACACCAATTTATATAGGTAGATAAATCATTTATACAGCCAAACATTTGTTGACAAAATAACGTAAAAAAACGTAGCTTTAGTTTTCATAAAGACGTTTTCCATCATAATTTCCGGATAAATTCAATGTAATAGCAACTTTTTACATGACCTTATTTCAAATTTATTAATATTATTTTAATATAATAAGTACAAAATGTATTTTATTCAGTACGTAGAAATGTGAATATGCCACAAAAAAAAAAAAACTCGTTATAATAATTACAAGTAAAACTAAAAAAATCTAGCTTTTTATCTACCAAAGCTATTGTTTTATTTCTGTTCTAATTTGGACTACCTATGTACTGTAGTTGGCTTTGTAAATTTAGTTTTTCTATTTTTTCCGAATTATTAACGAAATCAAACAATGAAAATACTACTATAATTACTGGACTGTTTTTTAACAAAAACTAATATTTAGCTTCTATAGAATTATTATTTTATAGTTAATCCCTGCGACATGAATTTTCCAATATACATATATGAATATGTGATAAATTAAAAGTTTCATGCATCATTTTTATGCGGAAGCATTAACGTGTGTCTACAAAGGCAATACATTTTTTGTGTCAAATACACGGAAATGCTATCCATCTATATGTTAAATATACAAACTTAGAGCTATGTATATATATATATATATATATATATATATATATATATATATATATATATATATATATATGTATATATAGTTAACTAAGTTCAAGACATGTTCATTTCAATAGGTTCAAAGTTATCCCTGAAGTTGGGAACATAACAACGCTTCTAAAACTTTTTACCTTATTTATCCCATCCGCGGGCACAAGTACCAATAAATCTAACGAAAACTTATAAGTTTAAAGGTGATGTTTTTGCAACGATAACTTTGTCTATTATATACTCGTATGTGCATCCAAAGTGTTACATATTTATCAATTTATTTCACATATAAAAACGTTAAATTGTATATGATAACACGACCAATTTTGAGATATGTCCATATATTAATTCATTTTCACATACACACATACATTTATTATTTTTCACAAAACACAAGTTAGTAATCAAAACTTTCTGAAACACGTAACACCTGAATCAGTCTACCTACTGCTATCTTCACATTGTGAAGCTACAATATCCATGTTTTAACCATTTTAGAGAGGTACTGGGTTCGGGTAAGAAATATTGACAATGGATTGCCTATTGTTTTAAGATAAGAGAAAACAATGTGCTGAGATAGAAATGAGTAGAAAACAAGTTCTATTTCCGTGAGCAGATTGTTCTTTTGTCAGGATAATAGAATCCGTCTGTGAATAGTAGCCGATGGTTGATGTCACACTGCTATCCTGTCACAGATAAGTTATATCCTTCGTTGTATGTTTTCTACTGATATCAGTATGTATTGTGAGATCGAATTCTATGCAATGCTGTGCTCATTTTAAATATATCACATTTGGTATAAATAGTACTTAATGTATACAATTTCATGATTTAATATAATTCCGGGGGAAAAATTGAAAACAAATCCTACAGCATGTAACCTCCAGTTAACTAAATAATACTCTTTACTTGTGTGTTGACCTGTAAAATGGTTAAAATAAATTGGATTGAAACTGTCTCAATTGAAATTCATCAAATATCTCGTTTGTTACGTTCAGAGATTGATTTTTTTCTTAAATTCACTGTTGAATTGAACGGTTGACTTGATTTAATGCTGAGCTCTAAAACGAAACCATTCAAAGACTTTAGGGAGTGAACTCAAGGTAAGTGTGCTGCCAACAACAACTATAAAACGGTCAATTAATGTACTTCTGGTACTGGCATTGTCAATTACACACAGAAGTTAAATCTTTTTCGTAGAGTTACTGGTTAGAAGTGATACAGTGATCGGCCGCTCTTGTTGGGATGTTATGGTTACTGAAGGTACTATAGTTTTACTATCAAGGGCGGTTGATGGCTCTTTTGGGACTAACATTTTGGTGTCCACTCTTCAGGGTAAGATACCATTATTGGTGTTTGAAGATGTGGTAAAATGGTAATTTCAAAAGAGATTCAAGTGATTGTTATGTATTATATTTGGTTATATTTTCTGAAAGTATTGGAATATATGAAAGCTTAGTAAATATACGAGCTGAACAAATAACAGATTCAAGAAAGTATTGTGCTGCACCAGAAACATGGAAATGTTAAAAAGTTTCTTCAATATGAATTTTAAAGCAACGCAATGCATATGTGATTTGCAATTTGCATTAGGAATTTGTTTCACGTTGTCTGAGATGTTGTCTAGATTTTATTCATGAAAAATATTATAATAAGACTTTCGAATTTGTTGAACTCCTGGAAGTCAACCAATCACACGGCTCGTTGATTGATGTAAAATAACAAATGATCAAAACTCATAATTCCAATGTCGCTGCGATAATTTTCCAGGCACCAAATTGAATTACAATTTTTCTCACTGTCATTACCGAGGCTGAAAACGAATTTGACCTGAAGACCGGATGTTGCTAGCTGCCGGAAGTTCATTGGTGCGGCGCTCAAACTCGAGGGGTATATGCTACTCTTGCCTCGTTACCATCGTCATCGATTTCTTTAAAAATGCAATGCACCTCTAATTACCGGATAGTGGTTACAGAATGTCACTCGCCTGAAGCAACTCCCCAACTCTCATGTAGAATGGAGGGAATTATGAAGAAGACGCATGCGCAATGCACGTCACATATCTTCAACTTCTACGTCCAATGTCTATCAACAAAGTACATTGGGTTGACTGGCTCTCTATGAAACAAAGGGCGCTTGCTTTCTGCATACACTCGCATCCCGCGGATTTTCATATTCACTTTTTTGTTTTGTTTGTCAAGCTTTTGTTTTGTTTCAAAGAAGAATGGATGTAGAGGGAACAAGGACGAAAACGTCTGAGATGTTTATTTTTTCGTATAACAGCAATAAACATTTTTTTTTAAATACGCATTGAAATTTTTTCCTTTTAAGGTTTTACTAAATTTTTGTTCTACAAAAGTAATTAGTATTTACAACATTTTTAATCTCTTCTTATTCTAAATATATATATATATAATATATATATATATATATATATATATATATATATATATATATATATATATATATATATATAAATATATATATATATATATATATATATATATATATATATATATATATATATATATGTATATGTATATGTATATGCATATATATATATATATATATATATATATATATATATATATATATATATATATATATATATATATATAAAATGAATTGACAAATATGTATTGTCATTTTACTTTTGTAAAGTGTTCATGCTGTTTGGTTTTATAGAAATAAATTTATTTTAAATTTAATATTTGTGACAGTTAAATTAATTTACCGAAACAAATAACACAATTCGACATTTTATATAATTAATTATTGTGTTCGTTCGACAAGCTATAATGATTAATTATTTTGATTTTGTTATATTTGTCATATT
The DNA here is from genome assembly GCA_018344505.1 of Nebria ingens riversi. Lineage (NCBI taxonomy): Eukaryota > Metazoa > Arthropoda > Insecta > Coleoptera > Carabidae > Nebria > Nebria ingens. The sequence goes on from JADQWA010001167.1 coordinate 15,528, forward strand.
CATGATTTAGTGTCAACTAAAATAACGCGCGAATGATTGTTTATAAGTGATCAAATAATGGATTCAAAAACATAAATAACAGTTGAGACAATGGCTTTTGAGAATAGCACGAGTTGTTTAAGGATATATGTTCAAAGAAATACCTGTAAGTAAGTCTTTTCGAAATAAATCTGAGACTACAGCATCAACCTCAGATTCCGGCGATTTCTCGAGCTTCGATCGCACACGACGAACTTTCAACATGTTTATTTGTTTTTCTCTTATTTATTTGTCTTTTGCTTCCCTACTATTTGCGAGCGCGTGTGTTCGAGTGTTTGTATATATAAATATAATTTACAAGAGCTCCTTCACCATAAAATGTTTTGTGTGTCTTGTGTTATCTATGGTTGCTGTATAGTATATTTGTTTATATCTTCAAAGTTGTCATCGTTGATGAATAACGTATTAATTATATATCTTGAAAAGAAGCTAAAACAAATAGATGCAATCTAAATGTTCTGAATTGTTATGAATTTTTCAATTATCTTTATTTGCCCAAAAACAAGCTTCATTTCGGATGATTGATGAAACTAGGCATATTCAATTTCAAAGATTGGTCAAGGCGCATCACTTACTGAACTATATATATATATATATTATATATATATATATATATATATATATATATATATAATAACGGAAATACGTAAAAGCATTTCCGTTATCAGCATGAGTCCACCATGATAACCATCTTTGAGCAAATAAGTTTTTAAACTACTTATTTTTTAGTTAATAACTCTTGACTTAGATTTAACATATTCTAATTTGTTGATGGTTGAGTAAAGTTAAAATACCCGATGCTATTTCTATGCCGTTGTACGACAGCCTCTGTTAGGTAGGGTAGGTGTTTTAGTCAAAAACACCTACAACTTGTGTGTGTGTGAATAATTTAGCGATCGAAGCGGTAAAATGACGCGTTGCTACCTTCAGAGAATACCTTTTAAAGTTAAGAGACCGGTATATTGAGTGAAAGCTGAACACTGAAAGTCTATATGAAATTCCAAAGGGTGTAGTTGATAGTTGACAAAACATACTAAAGCCCTCTTTAATATATTGTTATATTTTAGAAGATATCGTAACCGTTTTGGTAATATTTTGCTGGAAAACATTTTATTTTAGACAATATTTTGCAATGTTATTCTTTTTTGTCTATTCATACATTTTGACAACAAAGATAGGCCTTTTAATCAAATCGGTTGGGTAGCTTAAAAGGTTCATTTTAATACAAAACTTGTGTTAGGTTCCTATGGGTCGTATTAGCATCTCAAACGTATACAGAACGTACTAATTTAGTCAACTACAACACATAAAGTTTCAATATTGAAAACTTTTATGTTTGCACTCGGGAAAGCTCGTCAATAATGTAAAGCTTAAAACATATCCACAACCGAAGCTCATATTTTTGTATAATGAATAAAAATGAGCATGTTGCAAACGTAATTACTCAGTAATCAAAGCAGCATATTATTTTAAAATGCAACTTTTTAAAATATAAAATATGCGTTCTATATTATTTTTATTCAGTAATAGCTAGCAAACAAAAATGAAAGAAAAGTACTAATTTGTGCATTATTAAAGTAGGATATATGTAGGTATAGAAAGGTGATGTAGAAAAGTGAAGTTTTCCATTTTCTCCATAATTCCAGAATAATATAGACTATTTACATTAGCTTTCATTAAATATTCTTGTAGCCAAGTTGTATAATAATAATATGGTAGATGAATTTGCGCAAGTTAAAATCAACAGAATTGCGTATAGTATATTGAAATGTATTCATGAAACCATGTGTAAATACTAATTTCTATGAAATAATTGGTCAGAACAATAAACAGGGGTCAAAACAATTCAGTGATTATTTAAAATTGTGAATTGAACGAATTCACAGTGTTAACTCAGCCTTAACATAAAATATTCGCTCGTAATTTCTTATAAATTAGGTACTGTAACTTATCGAAGAGTATAAATTCTAATTTAAGGAAAAAATCGATAGGTTCAAATCGGATGATAGATATCGGAAAGTCACGCGAGTCAATTTGCAGTATTTTGTAGATTTCTGTGAAAATGGGTGTGAAAAGTTCACACAAGATCAGCGTAAAGTTTCAACATAAAGACGTATCATATTTTAGCGCGTTATCGGTATTGGCACCAGCCTATAATCAGCAGTTTTCGCACATAAACTGACTTTTTGGCGCGCTACAAAAGCAATCACATACGGGTATGATCAACTCCGATTGATACTTTATCGAATGTGATAACATGTAGTTCTGATATTTGGACAACAAATTTTTTGCTGAGTTTGTAAATAAAGTGGACAAAGTGTGAGCGGAATAAATGTTTTTGTGTGATTTCTTTCAAGTTAATGTGCTTTCTGTAGGGGAGAGATTAACGGAATGGATGGGCAATCATTTTACTTCAGACTACACTTAGTGTACCTACATTCACGTCTATTTGTCAGTGTTTCAACAGACAGTTAATAATACTTTGTAACAGAAATATATACAGGTAATAATTTATAGGTAGTAGAGATTTTTTGTTGTTTATTTATTTGTGTATGTGTATGTCCAATGCATTTAAGTGTTATGTGAAGCATATTATATAATAAGTAACATACAGGGCCAAGCCGAGGCCTACGAGAGATACCAGGCCGTGGACAACGATTTTAATAGCGGCGATAGTGGTCATAGAAATGCATTGCGGCTAATGGGAAAACACAACTTTTCAGTAATATTTTTCATATATCTCGAATACAGAATATTCTAGAACCCTGAAATTTTAACCAAATATACTTCATTTACTACTTCATATTATAAAGCAGTTTAAAATTTGTAATTGTTACATACATATTACATACCTATGTAATTACACACACACACACACACACACACACATATATATATATATATATATATATATATATATATATATATATATATATATATATATATAATATATATATATATATATATATAAATAAATATATGTATATATATATATATATATATATATATATATATATATAAATAAATATATGTATATATATATATATATATGTAATTACATAGGTATGTAGAATATAGGTGGATACTAGTATTAGGGAATGTAACGCGGCGACAATTACAGCAAAACTTAATTACTTGAGGGGCATAAACGTTACTAAATTCTTTTTTTCATTAAAATAAAATTTGAACCTTTCTTAACATTTCATAAGCAATAACTACATCTCTAATTAAAAAATACGAAAGTTAGTAGCATGCTACTTTTTCTATTACATCGTATATGCGCTGTACAATTTAAAAATATATATTGACATTGTTATAAACAATTATAAATTTTAAACTGCTTTATAATATGAAGTAGTAAATAAAGTATATTTGGTTAAAATTTCAGGGTTCTAGCATATTCTGTATTCGAGATATATAAAGAATATTACTAAAAAGTTATATTTTCCCATAAGCCGCAAGCCATTTCTATGACCACTAGTGTGACGTCACAGCTTGATTTTAGTGAAAGACTACGGCCTGGTATCTCTCGTAGCTTCGGCCAAGCTAATTGCAATTAGTATGGAACAGTCGATTAACACAACAATTTGCAATACTGATCACGTACATAATGTGTCCACTATACCTACATATTCAAGTGCATCATGTGCCATATTACCAAGCGTCATCTAGCAATATGATCCTCTAGTTTACATATATATGGACATATAGTGTATTTTAAACCAACCAATTTTGATTTTAATGCAACCAGCATCCAAACATAATAATTTATTCAAAACAGATTACACCTAAAATGATTGTATTTCTTACATATGTAATGGGATAGCATAGGTATAGATTTAAAAAATAATTTAAATAAAAACTTAAGTAGTAGGTTATATTTCTAATGAGAAAATCTGCATAAAACAAAAGTTAACAGTGGCACTTTAGTGCCCTTGGCCGCAATTAAAAATAACGAGTTTTAATAAATTTAAGCCAGTCAACTGTCGTCCTTTCTCCATGAGCCGTTTTTTCTCTTCAGTACGAGCTAAAATATAATATCTGGAAACAAACTGAGTGAACGCGTGCTTGAAATACTAAAGAATACTTAACTCTGTCACCTCACTGAATTATTACGAATTTGTAAATCGTTAAACCTCTTAAACATTCTACGATATTTTAATAATATATTACGTTAACTTTACATATTAGATTATATAATCGTGTTAATTAGTTTTAAAATACTATATTAAAATGTAAGTAAAAAGTTTCGCTTTTCTATTCGTAAAAGTTTAGTTATAAATGTACACTTAAAACGTATAGACAAAATTGGGATGATACATTTTTAATACACAACTTCCATCATAAACATGTATTAAATATGGGGCCGAAAGCATACCAGTGGTGCAAAATATGTTCGTTGAACATCGCAGGTGTTCGATAATTTTCGCTTGCAGCCGCAAAGCTTTCACGTAAAATATAAATTCTTTCCATTTTCGTTGTTCGAAGCTGTGTGCGTTTTTTTCGTCGTTCGACCGACGAGAAATCATATTTCATGTGTAACTCACGTAAAGCTTCGATAATGCTAATGTAAAAACTTAATCCTCGACAAATCCGCGTTTCAAAGCTCCCCCGGACGAGTTCGGACACAACCACTCTGTATTTTGGACACGTGCTTTTTCAGTTTGTTTCAGGATATTATTTTTCCTGGAAAAACACACGTCGCAGCTTTTGTGCCATTTTACTCTAGTTAATAATGTTTTATTATTAAAAGATTACTTTTAACTAGCAAAATTATTTATTACACAATTTTCTATTTCGACTACTGAAATATAAAGTGACTTTTTATATGTAAAACTATTTCCATCGAATCCGTTTGATCGGATACATGACACCAAGTATCTTTGTACCTTTATAAACTTTGAAACACATGTCTCAAACTTTGTCATTCTCTTAACTTTTTGATCTTTATAGACTTGAAATCTTTTGATAAACAACAAGAAACAACAAGAATTATTTAAACTCAAATTTACATCAAAATAAATTAGAATATTACCATCATTATAAGCTTTTACAAGATATTACACCAAACGTATGTTTAATATTATATTTCAATACTTTTCATAATTATCACACTTGAAAGTACTTTTACAATCCCGACACATCATTCATACTCGAGTCAAGTTCGTTTATGATATAAACATGTCTTATTCTATTTGTTTGAATTTTTGTTTTTCCTCTAAAACAAAATCCTGTCTCAAATGTCAAGAAAGAGTTAATATTTAGAACAGAACTTCTCCAAGTTTAGTAAACTTTTCATTCTACAAACAACATTTTCTTTCCAATTGACACAGAGACAATTGGAGGAAAACAAATAAATGAAACAAAAAATAAGAACAAAACCTGAAGAAAAGTCGCTCAACAACAACAACAACGTGACAAATACTGTTGCCAAACGTGATTAGGTGTGAACCGAAAAGAGCAACACAGCGACTAGCAATTAATTAGTGTGAAAGCTTTAAGGTTGCCACTAGCTACCACTGCTTGCCCTTAAGCATTGCTCATGGATACCAAGATAACACAAAATGACCGCAAGATGTGTTATGCAGGAATATAGAGAGTGTGTTCAGGCATTATTTTAGATATTCATCAGAAGTAGGAATGGGCCACTCCAACGACTCCGGTCGCGGCTAATGAGGAAGCTGTATTCCAGTGCAGCCTCATCTCCTCTTACGATCTCATATTACCTGGTCGGCTTCATTTTAGAAGATGATGGTCTACCTCATTTTCCTACAGTTTTTTTGCTACCTTCAATATCAACTCGTATATTTTATAAGTGCATCTCTTGAATTTCATTACGCGATCTAATAATTTATTTCTAAAACACTTCGATGCAATGCCAAGTGAAAATGATTCTAGAATGCTTACAGTTAAAAATAGGAAGTAATTAGTAATTTGTTTGTGTAAAATGTTAAAACAACGTATCTCACAGCAACAACGCGACCGTTACGAAACTAAATCGGATGTCACTCGGGTAAAATAATTCACGTCCAATGTTCGGTGCTGTTCTGGTACCTACACAACTGTACTGTTCTGCAGGGACTTGGCAAACTTCACTAGATATGTAAAAAATTCTGGGAAATAAATGAGTATCCTGTTCTTTTGTTCATGTACTACATACTACCTCGACTTCTTTACTGACCTACTAGTGTATAACTCACACATATTATAAATTAACGAATTGTGTTTTGAAACTTTACAACTATACTTTTCCTGTTGGTAAGAAACATCTCTGAGGATTAAAATATATGTTTTCTTAAGCACTTATAGGTTTTTCTAATCGCTTAATCGTTAGTGTCTCAACTTTGATTTTGTGGGTGACAATAATTGCTAAAAAAAACTGTATTTCTTTATTCAAAACTGTAAGGTAATCGTATTCAACAAATATTTACATAAATCTGAATTCCATATTACTCTATTTTTATCACGAAACACATCTACAACTAAAAATTCAGAGAAAAAACATGAAATCCTCTAAAACAAAAAGTACACATTGCAAGTCACGTACAAGGACTTAAGATAAAAAAAAAGAAGAAAAATTCTTTCAATATACAATATTGTATGATATACATAGCCGCCGCGTGCTAGTAAAGAATTGTATTCACCACTCTTTAGAGCCATTCGATGATGAGGCAAGACGCAGGGCAAAAGTGCTCGATAGATAAGAGGAGGTGTGTAGCCCGGAATACGGTGGCCTCATTAGGAGGCTTTGCCGAAGCCCACTCTCGCTGATGTATACGTCATTACCACACCGGAGCCCCGTACCGCACCATGATGAGAATCACTCCGCCGAATATAATGGTGAGACGCGAAAAATTTAATTACGATTTTATAACCAAAGGCTTTTAAATACTTTCCACACTAAACGTGT
>JADQWA010001174.1:0-24624 GCA_018344505.1 Nebria ingens riversi
AGCATTCCATCAAACAAAATAAAATTGCTTTAAACTCTGAAGATGATAAAAGATATATACTAGAAAATGGAATAGATACATTGCCATGGGGTCACTATTCTATTAATATAAACTAACTAATATGACGTTCAGGGTTACGTGCAGTGGGAGAAATTGTAATGGACGAGGACCTTTTATTATCGAAATTAAAAGGTATTTAGATATAAAAAATCTGGGTAGGAAGGATGATCCTTTACAATGGTGGCTAAGAGGGGGAAATAATTTTCCCAATTTAAAAAAAATTGCTCGAGATTATTCATCCATACCTGGCACATCAGTACCTTCAAAAAGAGTTTTTTTTTTTCAAAGATTGGACAATTGTTGTCCGAAAAGAGGACTTCAATGGCCAAATCAATGGTTAACAAATTAGTATTCTTAAATATAAATTTAAATCGTAATTCTAAAGAGGCTGCTATATTTACTTTCTTTTTTAATTAGTTATAACAACTGTTTTTTTATTTTTGTTGTTTACTTTATTTATGAAAACAATCTTAATTCATTAACTTGAGAAATTATTTTTTTAAGAATGGGCAATATTAAGTTTTTTTTATGTAACAAACCGCGGTTGTTAGAGTCATTTACTTTTGTTTAGGTCATGTTATATTGCGAGGTCAGTGACTATAGATGTACGCGAGTAAACAAATTGAGTACATTTTTGCCAATCAGGCAGTATTGGGTACATAGACCTCGGTTGCGATATTGCCAACCTATGCGGAATTTGCCCAAAAACCGAGCTAAGCAGGGAACATCGATGTGATCGATTTGACATTCCCGGTTTAACGGTTGCGGCAGAAGCTTGCCTATTGTAAAGCGTAGTTTACGTAGTAAATTTAAGTTGCTTTGTTATATGTATATCTCACTATTCTGTTTTATTCACGATATTCTTGGGTGTTATTTTCTGATTAAAAATAAATACTTTAATATATTTTTCAATCGTGGTTAATTCGCCAAAGATACCGGTACGAGTAAAGTGATCCACGAAGTTAACAGCAACGAACACAGCATAGATAAGTATAAGATTACCTATCCTATATTCGACTATATTTGAGACGTAAGACGCGTTGGGGCTCGTTGCAACAAACTCGCGCGTATGTTACATTTAATTAGTTATAAAGACTGTTTATTTATTTTTGTTCAGTTTAAATTAAGCACAATGTGCAAAACTATAGATGTAGTGAATTTTTTTACCAATAACCTATTTTATCAAATTAACTTTCCCTATTGCTGATGTACCTTTTTTTTATTTTCTGTTGTACGTGTGTCGCTTTTTCTTTATTCTTTTGATAATAGTAGCTCAGGTCACAGACTCAATAGTCGGTTTTTTGCTACTTCTTAGGCACGCTGTCGCTTGCATTATTAGCTTACCGTACGTACTATCGAAGAGCTGAAGCATTCGGTTGTGTGTCTAAGTAACTCGGATTGGAGAATTTCTGTAACAAAAAGTTCATCTGTTAATGTCCTGAATCTAAAAATAAATATAACTCATACACTTGGATGTAAGTCGTCGCTCGCTCGTAAGACCAAAATTTGTCGCTCCTGTTCTTCTGAACGCATTGAAAACAAATTTGGTGTACATAATCTATAGGTACACAATTCGTGCCGCTCGCATTTTAAATCCACTTGGTCTTTTATATCTGGAGTAATTGGGCCCCAAAAAAATGGCAATGATCTTAAATAAAATTAAATGTTCAAGCTTATTAGAGAAAATAACATTTTATGTACCCGCTTAGGCATAATAAAAAACATCAGCCATGTGTTGGCCCTAAACTTTCTTTGTACATAAAAGTGGATAACTAGAAATATCAAAAATGAACGGCAAATCAAAGCGACACCTTCTTTTTAACAATTTTCAAGATTTGTACATTATGCTATGGCTACCCTCAAAAATAAGTTTATGACAAAATTCTCTTAAAGCAATTCTTATCTCTTAAATAAGAGAGTCACTTTTAAAAAAATAAGTAAAAACCGTGCTACTCGAGCACATCTAACTATCCTAATGGTAAAATTCTCTCAAAGCAACCCTTCAACCTTAAATAAGATTTTTGAAAAAAAGTTAAATTGTAAATTCAAAAATATAAATGTTGTGCTGCATTGTGCTACTCGAGCACATCCAACTTTCCTTATAGTAAAATTCTCACAAAGCAACCTTTCATCCTTAAATAAGATAAACAAATTTTTTCTAAATTGTCAAAATCGTAATTTCAAAAATTCAAATGTTGTGCTGCATTGTTCTACTCGAGCACAACCAACTTTTCTTATGGTAAAATTCTCTCAAAGCAACCCTTCACCCTTAAATAAGATAGTTGCATTTAAAAAAAAAATATCGTAAATTCAAAAATACAAATGTTGTGCTGTATTGACAATGCAATGAGAATTTTGCCATAAACTTATTTTTGAGGGTAACCATAGCACAATGTACAAATCTTGAAAATTGTTAAAAAAAAAAAGAACAGACAGATGGTTGTCGTTTTTAACATTTCCGGTCCTGGCTATCTGCTTTCTCCCGCGAAATGTGATGCTTTTCTCCATCTGGAACCGATGCATCGGGCTGACCTGAGTTACACAAAGATTGACCGGACGCATCCCGCTAAGATGGTTCCTCCCAAGTGATTCGATGCCTCGTGAGCGGTCCTCACTAATTAATCACTATGACACTAATGTGCCAACACGTGCACATGAAACGTTTCTCATACTTAGGATGGACACTGTTCCTAGAAGGTTCACTTCGCGGAACTGCACTGTCACAATTTATCATGTTCATTATTTGTTTACGGCTTTCAGTTATAATCTAAAAAATGTTTAAATACATCAAATAATTTGGAAATTTACGTAGATTTTTTTGGTATAACTATTATTTTTCTAAGTGCTTTTTACGGTGGAAATTTTTTTTTTGCGGGCCCAATATTTCCTGACGTACGGCTCTGATTGGATTTAATTTACGATCGGATGGAATTGGGCCCCTACACAATGAGTGCCAAATTTGGCCGAGATCGGTTTAGTATCTTCAGAGGAGAAGAGGTGAGGATGGTTGATCTTATGACTAGCGAGTGAGCGACCAACATGTTACCAAGTATTTGAGATATTAACATTTTTGTCATCAGGGCGATAAATGACGAACTTTTTGTTAAGGAAATTTTTCAATCCGAGAATGTGCAGACTAATTGTGCTGACAAACACTTAAGCTCTTCGGTACTACGTACGTACGGCGAGCTAAAAAGGTGTCGTTTGATTTGCCGTTTATTTTAGCTTTACTAGTTTTCCACTTTTTTGTACAAAGGGCTCATAAATAAAATTTTTATTTACGGCACAACGGAGCGCAAATGATGTTCTTCCAAATGCCACAATTTTTTTAAAATTACAAAATTTTTTTTTGATATTTATTTCAAAACCAGTCGATGTAGATAAAAATGGTTAACAGTGTACATAAAAATCATTATACAGCACAATTTTTGTTTTTAACAAAAAGCAAAATGGCGGTGCTGAAGAAAAAAAAGTTTTTCTCAAATCACGGCCTTATTATTTTAGATAAAAGATTGAGCTTTGCAGCACAACTCTAGCACAATCCAACACAATTTTTTTTAAATTTTCAAAATGGCAGTAATAATTTCACGGACATTAGTTTGGCACTAATCAAACCAACAATGATATAATTAATGTAAGATATTAACTGTCATACATATTAGTTGAAACATCGCACAAGCCGGAAAAAAACAAATAGTTCAATTTTTTTTTGATTTATTTAAAAAATTATTATTTACAATATTGTTTTACGACTTTCAGTTATAACCTGAAAAAACTTTAGATACATCAACACAATTGTAATTTTATGTAGAGTTAACAAAATTAAAATGTTGTCAAGGTCTGCTCTTTTTTTGCGGGCCCAATATCTAGTGAAGTACAGCTCTAATCGGATTTTAAATGCGTGCGAGTTTAATCAGACAGCTACACAATATATGTGCCAAATTTGGTTAAAATCAGCTCGGTACCTTCAGAGGAGAAGAGGTAACAAAATTTCGTGTTACGTCCAAGTATATGACATATTTACATTTTCGGAATCAGGCGGATAAAAGACGAACTTTCTGTAAAAGAAAATTTTCAATCCGAGAATGATATAACAAAATATGCAGACAGATACTTCATCTCCTCTGTACTACGTACGGCAAGCTAAAAACATTTAAAACAATTGTCTTTTATTAATAAACAAATTAACCCGATTGAGCTTCCAAATGCGTCGTTAAATGCGCTTGAAAAGTCTTCTTTTGAGTAAACGTCCGTCCACAATTCGTACAAGAATATGGTTTTTCACCAGTGTGTATCCGTAAATGTCGTGTCAAACTAATTTTCTGCTTGAACGCACGATCACAAACCGAACACCAGTATGGTTTTTCTCCGGTATGCGTGCGTAAATGAGTCATCAAGTGCGCATTTTGCCGGAAAGATAAATCGCAATACCGACACGAAAACGGTTTCTCGCCATTATGTTTACGCATATGAGCCGTTAACGTCGCTTTTTGCTTGAACGAGCTCTCGCATACCGTACAAGGAAACGGCCGCTCATTGGTGTGCATTCGCATATGAACAGTCAACGCGGATTTCTCATTGAACGACCTTTCGCATACTTGACATGAATATGGTCTCTCACCAGTGTGCGTGCGCAAGTGAACTGCGAAATATGATTTGCGATTGAACGAACTGAAACACGTCGGGCATGAATATGGTTTCTTTCGATTGTGTTTTCGCATATGCACAGTTAAATTATTCTTTGCTTTGAACGTACAATTACAAATCCCACATGAATATGGATTTTCTATTCGTGCTTGAGTAGATAAATCTATATGACAACTTGTAGTAGATGTTTGATTGATTTTTGGAATTAAATCACGTTGGATTTCATCAATTTCTTCATGTTTGATTTCATGTTTTATTATATCTAAGGTTTGTTCTAATTCCTTTTGTAATTCAGAAATGTCCAGAGGATTTTTCAACGATTTTAAATTCGTAAAAACATCGTTTGAATTACTGGAATTTTCTACAAAATAAATTGAACCATCTGCATCGAACTCAGTTTTGATTAACATCTCAAAATCGTTAGTTTCTTCAATTTTGATCTGTTTTTCTAAATAACCCTGAAGAACACCGTTAGATTCTACACATTTCAACTGAAATATATAGAATCTGGATAACTCGTCAGTACAATTGTGACACAGTTGTTTTGGAAGTCCATCGTTGGCGTCGCACTAAAAAAATGTTTTTCTTTTGGTACAATCTAACAATGGTAAATAGCTTAACTAAATTGTTATTCAATCGAGTAACCAGCTAACTACATTACTATCAAATCAAATAATCAGTTAGTTGAGATCACAATGAACTGAATAATCAATTAATCGAGTAACTACTAAGCAGGGTAAGCAGCTAAAACAGTATTTTATTGTGAGATATTTTTAAAATGAAGTAACCGAGAAACTAGTTGATAAAATAACCGGTTAATCGAATAAGCAATTAACTGAGTAACCAAATTATGTTCCTCTTTCTGTCTCTCTTAGATACACCACAAATACCTCTCAAAAATTTCATTTCCACTGCAGTTACGCGCATTTTATGCTTGGTTTGCCAAACCCAATAGCCGACGCTCTTCTCTCAATCATACTTTCCATCGCTAGAGAATAAACAACCTAAATAAACAAACTGTTTCACTTGCTCTAGTCGTTGTCCATCTACCTATCCGTCTACACTATCCTACATTCATTCTTTTCAAATACCATAAGTTTTGATTTACCAAAATTCAGTTCAAGATTCATATCCTTTCTTATTGCACTTATAGTCTGTATCATTCTACTCAGTTGCTCTTCTGATTTACCAAAAACCACGAGATCATCTGCATAAGCTAAAGCAGGAGCAGTCATACCACCAACAGTTACACCATCGTCACTCCCGCCACGTAATGCCCGGCACAATAATACATCCATGCATATGTTACGGGCAATGTGATAAATGTCAGAATTATTCATAATCACCGGTAAGAGTATATAGTAACCTCCATTTTCGGTGATAATAAATAATGATCACTTTTACCGATAATTATATATACATAATTACTTACCTTGAATGGTTAAAGTAATAAAACTATAGATTTGTCAAAATAGTTTAGTAACCAATATGACAAATTTGGACAATTCAAAATTTTTACATATAGTTTCGTGGACCAGGAAATAACAATGGAAAATTAATTTTACCAATGAGGGTTGCATTATATTTTCACGACTGTGTTAAATTTTGATAATTTTAATACTTTTACCATTTTTGTTACAATATTAGTAATCATAGTTGAGTAGACCGGGTAAAAAATTAAAAAACAAAATCAGGTTAAAGTGAGTTTTAGGGGGTCTCACTGACAGTTGCCAACGAAATACAGAGAAAACATACCGTACGAAGGGATTTGCCTCTTAAACCAGGGCAAAGTTTAGGTTGTTGGGGGAGGAGGTGTGGAGGGTGGATCAGATCAAGCAAACACTTTCGATGAACTATCTGCAACTATCCTTCAGCGGTAATTTTTTTTTTTTTGCTGAATGTCAACGAGACCCCCTAAGACTCACTTTTACCCCAAAATCAATTATTTTTTTAACGTCAAAATGGAACAACGTTTCAATGAGAAAATGGAACAAATAATGTCATCAAAAGACAAGAATTCACACTATATTTACAAAAAAATATCTTATGAGTTAATTAGTAAATATAAAAGTGATCAAAAACAAGAAAAATGGAAAAACACCGAAAAAATTACCAGCGACTCAAAAGGTATGATGTCATGAACGTCGGCGAAGATCATAAATTAATAATACCACTACAAGCAGAATCGCAAGATATAAAGTATTATGTGTATGTTGAAGAGTTATTTCACATAATTCACGAAACGCATCTCAGTATAGGTCACAGTGAGACTGTGTAGAACAGAATGACAATTGAAATGAATAGAATATTACATCGGAGACCACAATGATTTATTTATGCGAAATATGCCAGAAAAAAATAAAACTCCGAAAAAAGGACTAGTAATTAAACCGATGGTATATTACCACATGAACTCGCGATGTCAGATAGATCTAATCGACATGCAAGCACACAGTGATGGCGAATACAGATTTATTTTTGTTTACCATAATCACCTTACAAAAGCTTGTTATACTTCGCGTTTTAATGGACGTTCTTACAACAATTGGTGCACCTATCGTTCTACAAAGCGATAACGGGAGAGATTTCGCCAACAAGTTGGTGGAAGAGGTGTGCTCGATGTGGGATGAATTAAAAATTCTCCACGGTAAGCCGAGGCACAGTCAAAGCCAAGAATCGATGGAAAGGGCCAAACAAGATATCCAAAATATATTGAGCGCATGGTTAGAAACAAATAAAACGAAGAGCTGAAGTATGTTCAATTTATGAAGAACAAATCATATCACGGAGGCATCAAAATGAGCTCATATGAAGCCATGTTTGGAATGACAGCCATACTTGGTTTGAAGACATTTTCGTCACTCAATGATGTTATAAATTTGTTTAAGACAGAAGAAGATTTAGACAAAGTGGTAAATGACAATGGAACCAGCGAGACGCAACAAATATTTTAAAAGAAAACATTAACTTTATTGTACAGAAACGTAATTTGGCAAAAAACTAAATTAGAGACGCAAACAAAAAAAAATTAAACAAAGTTCAAGCTAAACTTTCTTTTACGTAGTCAGTATATTCTGATTTGATAGTATATACATTAAAATATAAATTGTTTAAATTTCAAGAAAATATTTTCATTCATTATGTCCAATAAAATTGTAAAGTTAGTTTATTGTTAGATTTCTAAAAAAAAACATATGTATTTTAGATTTAAAATGTTCGATTCTATAGTAGTATAAAGAAAATATAATTATTCATTACACATTATTAAAAATTATTATTGTCATATAATGCAATCACTTGCCATTTCTTGGATGACAATATAGTTCTTCGCCATTATAACATAAAAACATCCTATTCGCCACTGCGGCATACAGCGGTTAATCTTATGGAAGATTTAAAAAATACATTCAAGGAGTGGAACGTTGAAAATAAAGTTGAAACTGTAGTCTCAAACAATGCTGCTAACATTGTTTTGGCAGTAAAATATGGAGAGTGGGTTCACATGCCACACCCTTAATTTAAAAGTATGTCTCGGCTTCAAAAATTACTTCTATGACTAATTGCTTAATAGCTAAAATCAGTAGAATGATAGATTTATGCTCTACAGTGATTCATGTCAAAAATGAATTACTTTCGCAAATAGGAAAAAGGCTTAGTAAATATGAACGAATACATATTAATTTACAAGCACCATTAGTTGAAGATATTGGTATGGAAGAAAAAGAAAATGCTTGCGAAGCAGAGGCGGACTTATGGAAATATTTTGATAATACAATTCAGAACCAAAGAATTACACAAACCGAGAATGTGAATAGAGTTGATACAACTTTTTAAATTTTTTTTAATAAAAGGTTCTTATAATATAAGACTATTAGTCTAAATTTTATTGTTAAGAAGTGTATATATTTAAAGATATTAATTTTTTAAGTTGCGTATTGACAGCTCTAAAAATGACATCAGAAAGAGCGGATGTCTAGTCTTTTTCACAACATACGGTTGGCTACACTTTATTACTATGTGGTGGTAACATTTTAAAAAGTGACAATAAGTGTCTCTTTGTTCCCACGTGATTGTACATTTGCCTTGAAAAAGTCTGATTGTGCATAAATACAAATTGATTAGCTTAGAGGATGATTTAAAAAGAACAAAAGATGATATCAATGCGTGAAACTTGAAAGATAATTTAGGTTAAAAAAATTACAAAAAAATGGTTTCGATTAGTGATAACAATTTAGGCTGATTTTGTTTGGGGCGGATAAGAAATACCCACTCTTTCTGACGTCACATATATTTTGAAAATAGCGATATTTCAACAGCTAATAATTAATAAACAATATGGTTTCAGAGTGAACCAATGCAATACATACGTATTATATTACAATATAATTGTCATGTATAGGTTTATATTGCATTTAAGAACTATAGGTATCAGCCCTATTGTTTAATTGAAATGCAACGATATATAACCATGAGTATCATACCGAGAAAAAATGGTCCTTTGGAATGGTAGCGAAAGAATGATACTAATTTTCCTCGGTTGAAAATATTTGCTCAACGTTTTCTGTCTTTGCCAACAACTTCGGTACCGTCTGAGAGAATTTTTACGAAGGCAGACCAAATTATTAATGATAAGCGTACAAGTCTATCGACATCAATGGTAGATACACTTGTATTTCTAAATTGTAATTTCAAAACATAGAACCAAAAGCTTTTGAAACCACTGACAAATTTATTTGTAATACTGTTCTTATCTTGTAGATGAATGTTTTTTTTTATTTAGAGTGATCGTTATGTTTTCGTTTTTCTAAATGTTTAATTATAAATATGTCATATGTAATGTTAGTACAGCAAATTTTTCTGGTCAATATTTTTGTTTACAAGACTGCAACATGCTACGAAATTAGTCGAGATAAATAGATACTTGTAAGCTGTAATTACAAATGAAATATTTATTATTTCTATGTTTATACCTTTCGGAGGCCAAATTATAAAATCGCATTTTGTTCTACCACTAACATACGTATGTATAATTGACAGCCACTCTAAGGAATGCAACTACCGATGAATATCTCAACAAAGCGTATATTAACATTGTATTTACTTATTATTAGTATAAACTGGGGTAAAATGTTGAGACCGCTCTACTAAAATTGTTTATTACATTCGCGCTAATACTGGGTTCCTAACTATGAATCATTCGTGCGATTGTATTTATCCCAACTCTTATCTACTTTAGATAGGCGCGTGCTATGCGAAATACGAATGATTTTTAACTCGCCGTAAAAAAGTAATAAACGTATTTACTTTTTAAAATAAATTAAAAATTTATTGAATTGTGTTTGTGTTTTCCGGCTTGCGCGATGCTTTGAATAATACATGACAGAGTTTAGATTGATTACTATATCATTGATGATTTGATTGTTACTTCGATTATTTTAATTATAGTGCAATAATAGTTATTTATACAGAAATTCGACATGCCAAAGTTTAGGCAACAGCTCGCCGACGCCGAGTATACTTTTTATAATAACCAAGGAATAAAGATATCTTTGATTGACAGCCAATACTAAACAGCTCGCCGAATATCTAATGTTTATATTAATCAACATATAAAATAGATATCTGTGATTGATTACGCTATATTGTCATTGTTGATTTGATTGTTACTTTGATTATTTTAATTATAGCACAAATATTCTTTATTTATTCAGAATCTCGCCATGCCAAATTTTAAGCATTGGCCGAAGTCGAGCTCTGAGCATTTAATTTATATTATTATGTTTCAAAATATATATATAAAATATAAATTATATCCTATCCTGGTGAATTTCTCAAGTTCACACTATGGATACAAACTATTAGGCTTAGTTCCTCATAACTTTTTTTTGCATAGACAGCGCTAGGTATATTCAAAAAATCTTCGAATCGCAAAAATGCTATAAAATTAGAAATAAGCTATTTTTACGCTATAATAAAAGATATTTCGTTGAATAAAATATAAGGAAGTTATTTCGAACACATTGGTACCATAGTTTTGGTCTTAATACCATAAAAATTACAAAAAAACCAATTAATCCAAAATATCTCAAATTTGGCTTGTTTTAAAAAATTAAAAGATACCATTCGATGTGTATTTGTATAAAGAATGCATGGTAAAAATGTCATCAATATTTTTTTTTGTATTATTGGAGATAAAAAATAAAAACCCCCAAAATAGGCACTATTTCATGGATATTTTTTTTCTCCAATACAAAAAAAAATTGAT
This sequence comes from Nebria ingens riversi, assembly GCA_018344505.1. Lineage (NCBI taxonomy): Eukaryota > Metazoa > Arthropoda > Insecta > Coleoptera > Carabidae > Nebria > Nebria ingens. The sequence goes on from JADQWA010001174.1 coordinate 10,973, forward strand.
GAAATTTTTACCATGTATTCTTTATACAAATACACATCGAATGGTTTATTTTTATTTTTTAAAACAAGCACGATGTTTAAGCGAGCTTGATGGTTGACCTTAACCTGTCAAAAAACACTTACGTAACCTAAATAATTATAATTAAAAGATCTAACGAAATGAAATTTAATTATTAATAAAGCTGCGAGTTTTATTAAATATAAAACGAACACAAGAATAGTTAATTGAAAACTGCAGATAGCCGGAAAAATCAAACATGGCACTGTGATTGGTAGAATTTGTCATTTTGTAAGTGCGCAAAGTGCGCTTTACTTCACTTGTTACAAACCAATTAAAAATATCAATTGAAGTTACAGAATCGCGCATTTACTTTCTAGTTGATAATTCCAATTGATAAATAACAAGTTCTAATCGTAACAAGGAAGTTACGGAATCTCACCCAAGGTATGTTATTATTTATAATCGCCGGTAAGTGAGAAATTAATTAGTTTTGCCGAAATTGATGGTAACTATATACAATTACCGGTAATTGTGAATAATTACCGATTTATCACATTTCCCGCACCATTTATATTAAATAACCAGGGCGACATCACGCAACCTTGTTTCACACCAATTTCAATATCAAACCATTCACTCAATTTGCCATCAATTCTTTATTACCTGCATGTATGGCATTTAACAAAGATCCATTCACGCCATATTCTTTCAAAATGCACCACAAACTCTCGCGTACTACACGTATCATAATGCCTTTTTCAGATCGAGAAAGCCACAAAATAACGTTTTATTGTTATCAAGTGATTTTTCGACAACCATACGAAGAGGCAACAATTGATTTACACATCCTCTCTCAGGCAAAAAGCCACCTTGTAGGTATATCATGCAATTTCATTTGCGATATACTTCTGACTTTCCCAATTATAATACTTCCATACAACTTGCCTTAACACACTTAACAAATTTATGGCCCTGTAGTTATTGCAATCATTCGAACTACCTTTCCCTTGAAAAAGAGGAACAATATATATATATATATATATATATATATATATATATATATATATATATATATATATATATATATATATATATATAAATTTTAGAAATACATACTTTAATTGGTGTACATGTTGAGAGAAATTCCGCGAAACATATCTTCATTGTACTCGAACACGTCTCATATAACGAAGTCATATCTTCGGAAGGTGTTAAACATGTTCGACAAACTTTATCAACTTCAATATTAATAGACTTCGACATTTCTAACTTATCAAACACAAATATTATAACGTAACGTCAACAACAACACGTCTTTTTCAGGCAATAGGCACGCAATAGCAGAGGTAACCTAGCGTAACCAAGTGCCCTTAGATTGAAAATATCTGGAAAATACCATAACAGAGTTCGTTCTTTTGCACTACACGTAAAATTATATAGAGCTCTTTCACAATTAACATAAACACAAGCATAAGACATAACCCATAAGCATAATAAAGTTGAATTATATATAGTTTTATGCATGTGCGTTTACAGTGGGCAGAAATAGTGTGGTTATAATGAGCGCGAAATACGATTGCGGTACTCGCGCGTATTTACAGAAAAATGGCCCGTGTTAATCTTATGCCAAAATGCACTTTTTTTTTAAATACAAAATAAACCCCTTAACAAAATTCTAGTAGCATATTGTTTAGTATCACCTTAAAGTTTAGTAGTTTAAGTATCATTTACTATAAAAAATGAACGGGACCCATCCATTAATACTGATTTATTGCTATTTGTGAAAAACACCTTAAAATTCGAAATACAAATTTGGCGTCTCTTTTATACTTCCGGTAATAATATTTTCCGAAGTGGGCGTTTAGAAACACATATTTTGGAATAAAATAATATTTAATATGATTTAAATCGTTAAAATACCTATAAGAAAGACCAAAATTAAAATAAAATGAAAGAATATTAAATGATTTGATCAATATAACGACATAAACCTAAAATTATTTCATCATCCCCTCCACCCCCATCACAGAGCCCTGAAGTTTTTTGAATATTTTTATATATTAAGTTATGATATTTTGGATAAAGATACATTTTTAAAATCGAGTGCTGTATAAATTAAAAAATACATTTTTAATTAAGATCAAAATATTTTAAACGTCTGAGTATTCTCGTGTGTTTGTCAATCAGTTTTCAGTGTTCTTTTAAGAAGAACAGTATAATATATAGATACATCGGCCATGTATTGGCCCTAAACTTTCTTTTACGTAGTCAGTATATTTAGATTTGATAGTATATAAATTAAAATATAAAATGATTAAATTTAAAAGAAAATATTTTCATTCATTATGTCCAGTAAAATTGTAAAGTTAGATTATTGTCAGATTTCTAAAAAAACATATGTATTTTAGATTTAAAATGTTCGATTCTATAGTAATATACAGAAAATATAATTATTCATTACACATTATTAAAAATTATTATGGCTGGACATTTTTTAGTTTTCAAATGAACTTTAAACCTTACAAAATATTTTCCTATAATATTTTAAATTATTTACTAACCTTTGTAACGTTTTTTCACTAAACTTATTTGTAATACTGACAATAAATGTTAAATGTCAAAATATTTGAATAATTAAAACAATTGAAATGCATAGTAGATGCGATTTATTATATATAATTTCCCATACCTACATAACTATGGCAATATCAATAAGATAAGATCTTGTAACTGGTACTTTTTGAAGAAATGTTTCAAACAAAAGTTGTGCAGAATTCTAATATCTTTCAATGTTATTCTAACTATTTTTACTGCAAGTATAGCCGTTTTGGAGATATTGCAGAATTTGCAAAAAAAGTCTTGAGTAAACATGCACTTCCGGTTTGAATATGCTTTTCAAAAATAGGAGGTTTTCATCCCAGGCATATACAAATCTTAAGTTTAAAAATGAGTTGTGATCGTATCCACTATATTCATGAAACAGGATGGTTCATCGGAAGATGGATAATGCCGGATTAGTAAAATTCAATTTTCCATTCGTGCTTACGATTCTTCATATTGCATAGATTCTTCATTGTTCTGGACAGTTGTTTAAGTGATACACTTGCCTCGTGTCCGTAATTGGTGGTGATGGCGAAAAAACCCATGATATTCAGAAAATATTCCCGTGGTAATGTTTAAGAATGAGTTGTGATCGTATCCACTATATTCATGAAACAGGATGGTTCATCGGAAGATGGATAATGACGGATTTCTGAATATATCAGCAGGGCCTGCTAAATCAGCTGTCATGGAAAATATATTAGTGGAAACAATATCTCAATTAAAAAATATTGGTCTGAACATACGTGCAGTTACGTGTGATCAAGGATCGAATAATCGGTCAACGTTCAAACTATTAGGCGTAACAAAAGAAAAACCTTTTTTTCATGTATGCGGTAAAAAAGTGTTTGCTATTTACGATGTACCGCAATTAATTAAAAGTGTTAGAAATACATTGATGAACCATAACATTGAAATTGAGAATGCCATTGTTTCGTGGAAAGATATTACTAAAACTTATAATATAGATAAGAAAAGTAGCATGGCAAAAGCTCTTTGTCGCCTAACTGAACAACGTATTAGACTCAACAGTTTTCAGAAAATGAAAGTAAAATTAGCGACTCAGGTTTTTAATAACAGAGTAGCAGCTGCTATACGAACTGTAATTTCTACAAAACAATTAACAAGTTCTTCCGCTTCTCACACAGCCAACTTTGTCCAAAAAATGAATGATACATTCGACGCTCTGAATAGTAGACGAGCAAATGATCGAAATCCGAATATATGTAGTGTATCAAAAACTGTATTATTCGAAGCGATTTTCTTTGTTTAACAAGTGTTTATATTGTGCGATGCCACCAGAGAGAAAAAAACGTTTCCTCTTGGATAGCCGATTATCCTGGAGTATTTACATTCGACGGAAATATTTTGTTTTGTTGTAGGTGCGAAAGAAATGTTACGTATACGAAAAAAAATTCAATTACAGCAGCACGTCAAAACAAGTACTCACATCGCCGGAACAACCAAAAAAGGCCCACGGCAAAAACTGCTTACAGAGACCCGCAGCGGTACGTCTTTTACTAACATTCTTAAAAATAACGATTTTTTCATGGATTTGTGTGAAGCGTTACTTGCAAATAATATCCCTGTACATAAAATTAACAATCCTACATTGAAGCGTTTTCTGCAGAAGTATTATGTAAATCAAAATATCCAGGCGAATCGACATTACTCAAAAACTATATGCCTACAATTTATTAAAATGTGTTGCAACTAATACGGGAAGATATCGGCAATAACCTGGTTTGGATTTCAGCTGATGAAACCACTGATAGTTGAGGTCGTTACATAGCCAATTTAATAGTTGGCAAATTGGACATCGAACCTTCGTCTTCCTACTTAGTTGCTTGCAAAGAAATAGAAATAAACGAATTATTCCACGATTGCAAGATTCGTAAATGACTCGATCAAACAATTGTTTCCCGATCCTTCTGTCGATGAAAGAGTGTGTATTTTTCTATCTGACGCTGCTCCATACATGCTCAAAGCTGGAAAAGCCCTTCAGGTATTTTATCCAAATTTAATCCGTTTAACTTGCTTAGCGCATGGACGTCATCGTCTGGCTGAAGAAGTTCGTGCTACGTTTGGAAATGTAAACAAGTTAATTTCAACCACAAAGAAAGTGTTTCTCAAAGCACCGTCGCGGGTACAAGCATACAAAGAAAAACTTCCGACTTTACCATTGCCCCCAGAACCGGTAATAACTCGCTGGGGAACATGGCTAGAAGCAGTACTGTTCTACAGTCAACATTTTGAAGCGATTAAAAACGTTGTCATTGAATTCGATAGCTCAGATGCTATTACAATATCTCAATGTATGGAAGCGTTTGAAGATCCACTAATTAAAACAAGCATTGGCTTCGCCAATGCTCAGAGCTTGCCTGCTGCGAGCTATTTAGCATTGGCATAGCCAATGCCTAAAGTTTGGCATGCCGAGTTTCTGAATAAATAAACAATATATTTATAGCGATCAAAGCAACAATTAAACCAACAATGGCATAGTAATTAATCAAAGATATCTTTATTCATACCTTGGTTATATACTTGGCGTCGGCGAGCTGTTGCCTAAACTTTGGCATGTCGAATTTCTGTTTAAATAATTATTATTGCACTATAACTAAAATAATCGAAGTAACAATCAAATCAACAACGATATAGTAAGCAATCTAAAAATATCAACTGTCATATGCATTAGTTAAAGTATCGCACAAGCCGGAAAAAAACAAAAAACAGTTCAATTGTTTTTTTATTCTTTTTATTTATTTTCAAAATTATTATTTTCCTTATTTTTTTACGGCTGTCAGTTATAACTTGAATAAACTTTAAATACATCAAAAAAATTGTCATTTTACGTAGATTTTGTTGGTATAATTTATATTTTTATAATTGATTTATTTTAAAAAATTATCAGGTTCATTATTTTTTTACGGCTTTCAGTTATAATCTAAAAAACGTTTAAACACATCAAATAATTTAAAAATTTACGTAGATTTTTTTGGTATAACCGTTGAGTGATAAGTTTATGAAGAGGCGCAACGTATGTACATGTTAAAGATTGTACCCTATACTTGTCTCACTTTACTCTAGCCCTTACCTCAGTCCGACCCGTACAACCATCAAGTGCATCGACTGTAGAGAAGCGCTAACGTACAGAACTAACTGGAACTAACCATTCTCGTTCTCAACGCTTCAAATACAAAATTTGTCAAATTGAATGAAGTTTTTGAAATTTAGTTTTTAATTTAAATGAGTATCAATTAGATATCAATTTTGATCGTGCGTATATATATATATATATATATATATATATATATATATATATATATATATATATATATATATATATATATGTAAATATATATATATATATATATATATATATATATATATATATATATATATATATATATATATATATATATATATATATATATATATATAATATATATATATATATATATATATATATATATATATATATAGCTTAACTATTTTTAAAATACAGTTCTAAATAAATATTTCAGCATTCAGAATCATTCAAAATATGGGTGAAGTAATATTAAAAGTATATAATTAAGAAAATATAAAATAAAAAATTCCAACTTACCTTCCTTAAATGTTTATTTATTTCTAATATACAATGGGGATTATAAGGTTCAGATTCGTATTTTCTTGAAAGTAATTAAATAATATTTTATTTTACATAGAATTGCTAAAGAAAATAAATTTTCAACAGCTATAAATATTAGTTAATTTATGAAATAAATGTTTTTTGGCGTAAATAGCGTTTAAATATTACAATTTAAGATACAAAATGATGGTAATACAAGGAAGATATTAATATAAAATAAATAATAATATAAACATTAAACAGATAATAATTTTCGTGTTTTCTTTCCAGCACTCTTTGTTTTTTCTTTCAGTTTTAGTTGTATTTGTTCTGATTCAAATTTAAGATATCGTCTAATCATCATGTTAAACAAATTGTTTATTAAAAATTCGATGTGTTTACTACAATGCCATTGCGGCATATATTTATTTATATATGTATCCGTAAGTTTCTTTAGCTGAGGTAACACAATTTCTTTAATTTTTGTTGAGCACTTATGTTGTTTGTAAAGTTCTATAAAACTAAGAAGTAACTTCTAAATTAATCGATTGTAATCATCAGATGGCCGCTTCAAATAAGTTATTTTTTCTTTTACTGTAACGCCATAATCTTTGTAAAATATTTGTAGTTCTGCATCATTAAAAGGATCATTTTCGTTTTTTGTAAGTAAAGTTTTACAAATGTCACACTTGTGTTTTAATACAAGTTTATTTGCCAAGTATCCTGCTACATACGTATTGCTACAGAGCTCCAGTGTTAAATTTGAATTGTCTAGAGTTGCAATTTCCATTTCTACGCCTTTTTCACCAGGGGTGTCATCATATTCCAGTTCTGTGTTTATCAAGTGAATATCGCTATCATGGGAAGCTATTTCAAGCGGATTTACATGGCATGAATCAACAGTTTCTTCTAAATCAAGATATTCTGCCAAATCTTCTTCACAATTGCTCTCATTATAATCCTTAGATAATCTAATGAACATATTGTGGCTCATTACAATTCGAAATTGTGATACAGTGGGATAGGGATTGTAACCACCTCGGTTTCTCGCAACCGAAAAAAAATTTTCTAGTGGATCTTGATTTAAATATGATGTAAACAAAAATTTGAAATCTTTAATTTCCTTTATTAAATCATCCCACAGAAGAAGAACAGAATTAATGTTCCATTGAAAACCTTCAACATTTTCCTTTTATTATTAATAATAATGTCCTCAAATGAAAAATGTACTTCACAAAGTCTTTTATTTTTTAATTTGTCCTTCTCCAAGTTAACTAACAAAATATTTCCACTGTTTTTAATCCACTCACTTGCTCTTATTTTTCCACCGATAGGGAATTTAAAAAAAGTTAATTTATCTTTATAAGATACTCAAATTGGATATTAAAAATATTAGTAAAAAGTATTTACTTAATAATTTACCATTTTCATAGTTTATAAGATACATTATTACAACCCTTGTAAACACAACGGTGTTCGTAAAATGGCATTTTCGATCAAATGCAATGTTAATTGTAAAAGAAAACGATAATAAAATCACTTGCACATCCTATTCAAAGAAATTTGCCTACATTTCCTTGGCTATTGATGAATCAACAGAGATTTCTTCCACAGCCCAGTTGTTAATATTTGCACGTGGAATATCTTACGAGTTTGAGATGAGTGAGGAGCTGATTGGAATGAGTTCATTGTCAGATTAAACGAAAGGTAGTGACATGTTCACTGGGCGTTTGGTACAGTGTTCCAAAATGGATTTAGATCTGATATAATTATTAGGTATCATGACTGATGAAGCTCCTTCTATGGTAGGAGCTAATGCTGGATTGGTAGCATTATGAAACAGCATTTAGGACGGCGCGGCGATGAGTTGATACAATTCCACCAGGAAAGCTTGTGCCCTAAGAAACTTGGATTTGAACATATCATGAAAGATGGGGTTTCAACAATAAATTTCATAAAATCCCGTGGCCTTAATCACCCCCAGTTTAAAAAGTGTCTTGATGACATTGAAAGCGAATATGGGGACTTAACTTTTTATACAGAATGAGTTGGCTAAGTCGCGGTCAAACATTGGAGCGGTTCCTAAATTTAATTGACGAAATTGAAATTTTCATGACTGAAAAAAACAAAAACGTCTCTGACATCAGAAATCCAGATTGGGTATGTGACTTAGCTTTTCTAGTTGACATTACTAATCATTTAAATACGTTTAAACACGCGACTTCAGGGCAAAGAACAATTAGTTACTCAACTTTACAGCCACATTTTGACTTTTCAGTGCAAGTTAAATTTATTTCAAACCCAATTTAAGTCAGAGAACTATATCCAATTTCCTAATGACAAGAAAGTTTCTGAAAAGTTCAAAGTCAACTTCAAACTTGTTTAAAAGGTTGATAATTTGATATCAGCCTTCAAGGATCGTTTTTCTGATTTTCAGAAAGTAAAACCGTTGCTAGATTTATTTAGCAACCCTTTTGCCAATTTGCCCGAAAATGCACCCGAATTAGTACATCATCGATATGCAAAACGATGAGAACCTGCGAAATAAATTTAAGAAAAACCATCAGGTCCGTTTACTTCTACGAAAATGCGATTTGGCGCTACTGTGTGCATGCGCCAAAAAGAGCATTTTGCAGCTAATGTATAAACTAACAATCTGAAGTCGGTAATTGTAGTTTCTATATTAGAATAGCGACAGACTTTTAAAAAAGTAGACAGATTTAAACAGCGCGAATTTTAAAAACTAAAAATATTCTTCATTATATTTTTAATATCGAAGAAGTCAGAGGTCGATAAGACATATTAATATTTAAAAAAATCATCATTCGTGAAACAGAATTAATACCCTTCGGAGTCCAAATTATAAAATCACATTTTGTTCCACCACTAAAGCTCGTCTTACACTACACAATATATTCGACAAGAAATTCATCAACATTTGGAACACTCTAAATAGTATAGTATCATACAGCAAATTGTGTGAAAAATTGTCAAGCTTGATATTTTTTACACAATTTGCCGTATGATACTATACTACACAATTTAAGTAGCTCCAAATGTTGAACACTATATTGTGTAGTGAAGACGAGCTTTAACGTACATTTGACAGCCAGTGTAAGGAATGCAACTACCTATGAATATCTCAACAAAGCGTATATTAACATTGTATTTAGTTATTATTAGTATAAACTCAAATAAATTGTTGACACCGCTCTACTAAAATTGTTTATTACATTTGCGCTAATACTGGGCTTCTAACTATGAATCATTCGTGCGATTGTATTTACCCCAACTCTTATCTACTTTAGATAGGCGCGTGCTATGCGAAAGATTTTTAACTCGCCGTAAAAAAAGTAATAAACGTATTTATTTTTAAAATAAATTAAAAATTTATTGAATTGTTTTTGTGTTTCCCGGCTTGCGCGATGCTTTGAATACTATGACTATATTGATTACTATATCATTGTTGATTTAATTGTTACTTCGATTATTTGAATTATAGTGCAATAATAGTTATTATCTAATGCTTATATTATTCAAGATATAAAATAGATATCTTTGATTGATTACGCTATATTATCATTGTTGATTTGATTGTTACTTTGATAATTTTAATTATAGCACAAATATTTTTTATTCGTTCAGAATCTCGCCATGCCAAATTTTAAGCATTGGTCGAAGGCGAGCTCTGAGCATTTAATTTATATTATTATGTTTCAATATATATATATATATATATATATATATATATATATATATATATATATATATATATTATATATATATATATATATATATATATATAAAAAAATATATAAATTATATCCTCAGAGCTCGCCTTTGGCCAATGCCTAAAATGTGGCATGGCGACATTCTGAATAAATAAAGAATATTTGTGCTATAATTAAAATTATCAAAGTAACAATCAAATCAATAGTTTGCAAATAAATTATAATTATGAAAGAAAAGAAAAAAAATAACATCAAATATTACTCGGATGAGTACAGTCGTAAACTCGACCGAATATTTACTATTTATTGAAATAAATCATATGAATATGAGTCACACTTTAGTGACTTTCTGAATTTTGAGATAACATTTGCTTCTTGCGTTCATACGCAGAAACAAGTTATTTGACTTTTATTGAATATTTTCTAAATTCAAACATAATATTTATTATTTTTATCTATCTGTACAGATAAGATAAGAATACAATTGAGGGATAACAAATTTTCGTTTGTTTTTCCGCTTCATCTAGTGGTGAATTTCTCAAGTTCACACTATGGATACAAACTATTAGGCTTAGTTCCTCTTAACTTTTTTTAGCATAGACGCCGCCACCTTTCAGCTAAATATATTCAAAAAGTCTTAGAATCGCAAAAATGCTATAAAATTAGAAATAAGCTATTTTTACGCTATAATAAAAGATATTTCGTTGAATAAAATATAAGGAAGTTATATCGAACACATTGGTACCATAGTTTTGGTCTTAATACCATAAAAATTACAAAAAAAACATTTAATCCAAAATATCTCAAATTTGGCCTGATTTAAAAACTAAATAAAAATACCATTCATGCGTATTTGTATAAAGAATGCATGGTAAAAATTTCATCAATATTTCTTTTGTATTATTGGAGATAAAAAATAAAAACCCCCAAAATAGGCACTTTTTCATAGTTTTTATTTTTTTTCTCCAATAATACAAAAAAAAAAAATGATGAAATTTTTACCATGCATTCTCTATACAAATACACATCGAATGGTATTTTTTAAATTTTTTTTTAAAACAGGCACGATTTTTAAGCGAGCTTGATGGTTGACCTTAATGAAGGCTATGTATTAAACAACAATTATAAATCGTTGCTAGATAATGCGTTAAAATGCGCAAGCCTCTTAAGGTCAACATATATTTGTGAACAAACTTTTTCAGTCATGAATATTAACAAATCGAAAAATAGGAACCGCTTGATTGATGCAAATTTAGAGGTAATTTTGCGATTGGCTACAAAAAAACTTGAACCAAATATAAAAACAATTGTGAAATCAATGCAATGTCACGCATAAAATTAAATTCATTTTCTTTTTATTATCGTTTTTTGTGACATTAATCTGATAAGTATAAATAAAATAATCAATATATGGAAGTTAACTTTCAAGTTTTTTTGGCGGCCCTCCAATAAGTCACAGTGAACCATTGTGGCCCTTGGTCTTAACAAGTCTGTGCATCCCTGGTCTAGTGGCTAGGATAGCTGGTCTTCACCCTCGCCGGTGAGTACTTGGATGGGTGACCGTTCAAGAGAAACCGTCCGCTGGCAGGGCTATCTGTGTGACAGGTTTTCTCCGGGTGCTCCAGTTTATTCTTAAGAGGCCCCAGCGACACACGCACAACGATAGTTCATCCATCCACTGCTTTAAAGCGCTAGTATTTATTGATCACGTCATGTTGACACCAAGTAGTCGACTAAAATACTCGTATACGACGTAACTAATGCTGACGGCCGGCACAACTTTGATAAAGTTCGGCGCAATTCCACGGTAAAAACCAAAGACGCCCTCTTTTCGGATGATGTCACGAAACATGTCACGCATTGTATTGCTTTGTTTGTCTAGAGATGGGAGCGATTCTACAATAAAATATATTTATAATCTAAACAGTCCTTCCATATTTAATGCATACATTGTCCCAGAGTATATAATATTTTAAGTTATTTACTAACCTTTGTAACGCTTTTTCACTAAACTTATTTGTGACAATAAATGTTAAAATATTTGAGTATTTAAAACAGTTGACGCATAGTAGATGCGATTTATTATATTTAATTTTCCATACCTATGTAACTATGATAATATAAATAAGGCAAGCCAGAATTTCAAAAGTAATTTTCTCGTAACTGGTACACTTTTTGAAGAAATGTTTCAAACAAAAGCTGTTCAAAATATTAATATCTTTACTTTTAATTATAACTATTTTACTGTAAATGCAGCTGTTTCGAATATAATACCGAGTTATCCATTCCATTTAAAATTCTTTATTTATTTTTATTTATACAGAATAATTGACATATAAATGCAAATATTGTGGACAACATGGTTGTTTTCTACTAATGTTTTAGTAGAGATGATAGTTTTCTCTTTGATTAAAATAAGTTGATGCATGAATAAATTATTATTATTTTTCAACATGTCATATTATCATGTTTTTTTTCTATCTTGATTATATTGCACTTAACATGCTGCTCACCTTGAAAGATAATTTCAATGCACTAATATAATTTTATGATGTAAATACATGTTGATAATTAAATATTTAATATTGATTGTCAATAACGGGTAGAATACAAATTTTCGTGACTGGGCGTTTTATAATTCCAGTTGATGTTTTTATGGATACTACTCTGGTCACATCACTACCAGGATGAAGTTCTAGCACTTTTCCAAGTTGCCATTTTAACGGTGGTAGATTGTCTTGGCGGATGATCACCAGAGTTCCAGGTTGTATCTGCGGACTATTTTGTTTCCATTTGGTGAGCTGTTGAAGTTTGAAGGGTTTCGCTTAAAATGTCTTTTGCTGAGTCAAGAAAATGATTTGGTGTAAGTGCAGTGAAGTGATTGGGATCATCTGATAGAGGTGTTAATGGACGTGAATTTAAAATATATTCTATTTGAGTTACTACTGTATATAATTCCTCAAATGTTAATACCGTATCATTTACAATGCGTTTCAAATGATATTTGCATGATTTTACAGCAACCTCCCATTAGTCTCCAAAATGTGGTGTTTGAGGTGGAATACAGTGCCATTTTATATTCTGTTGTGCGATTGTATTTGAAATTTCATCTGTGTGCTTTAGTAACCTTTTCATTTTATTTGCAGTGCCCACGAAATTTGTGCCATTACGGAATAAATGTTTAAACAGTTCCCTCGCCGCGCTATGAATCTATGTAAAGCTGCTAAGAATGCTGCAGTTGTTAAGTCACTGATAAGTTCACAATGAACTGCCTTGGTAGCAAAGCATACAAATACAGCAAGATATGATTTTACGATCTTTTGACATTTTGTTCTTCCATCCTTTATAAAAAATGCTCCAGCGTAATCCACACCACATGTCGAAAATGGTTTTGATGGAGTAACTCTCGCTTGAGGCAAGTTTCCATGATGTAATTGCCATTTTCAGGTTTTGCTCTGAAGCATTTAATTCAATTACGACATACCTTTCTTATGATACTTTGAGCTGCTATTGGCCAATATTTGGTTCTGATTGAAGACAATAACGCTTGTGGACCTGCATGAAATAATTCTAAATGTTCTTGTTGGATAATTAAGTTTGTCTGAATGTGTTTTGCTGGCAAAACGATCGGATGTTTTTGATTATATGAAATTGATGAATGTTTTAATCTGCCGCCTACTCTAATTAATCCCCACGACATCGAATGTGGA
>JADQWA010001176.1:0-11845 GCA_018344505.1 Nebria ingens riversi
CAGGGTTGAATTCGGCGATAGACCTAATAAGCGCCATGATGTCCACTCCGGGATTTCACTTTTCCCATCCTCGTCGCCAGATGTTGTGTATTGGGATAAGTACTACAACATGTGGAGTGGGGAAATAACTTGTATTGTCGGATCACCGAATATTGATGCGTCTTCTTGCTATACAACTATTAGCACGACTGCTGTTTACATTCGCTTTTTTGTTCCTCTGCTTGTCGGTTGTCATATACAACCGAACAAGCCATGCAAACTGAGCAAGTCACTAGATCATTACTAGAGCACGGATTTTATGCAAATGCATATTCTATATTTTTGACATGCTGGTGACATTTCGAACAAATGTGCGTAAATTGGATTATACTATGGCAATTTAACCTTTGTGTATTATGCATATTTTGCATATTTTCAGATGTTGGTGCATATCTTGATAAAAACGGCATATATGGGAATAAACATTTATTTTTTAAAAATGTAATAAAGTAAATAATTTCTTGAGTATTTTAACTGCTGGTTTGAGAGAAATATAAACGCCGACTCTGTAGAGCAGAACATATGATCTTTATTGCGTAAATAGACATGGGGTTCCTCGTACTCATCGTAAGTTACATGTTTCATCTATGGTCAGAGTATATAATCTAAGGCTCATAGCTTCGTGTTTCTTGTTAGTGGTTAGTCGGTTTTTATTGTTTTTAGTGCGAAATAGTTCACAATTGTCTTTGCTGCGATGAAAACTGGTATTTGTTTTACTTAATTTATTATTTAATGCAATGCCTCCCGCAAAATCTTTAATGTCTATATGGATAAAGCCTTTCCCTGAGTTATATTTAGATAATAACTCTGTGTTTTGTCGTTCTTGTAGCAAAACCGTAACATATCTATTGTTTAATTTTGATTTAATATTAAGCATGAAGTATTTTAGATTCCATGTGACAAGAAGTTTCTAATCTCCCAACATGTTGCCACAACGATGCATAAAAATAATATAAGAAAATATAAAACTACAAAACAACTAACTGTTAATGAATCATTGGCTTCGACGTCAACTTTTAAAGATAAAGAATAATTCAATGTTGATTTGTGCAATGGCTTAGTTAGCGCCAACATTCCATTTACAAAATTGAAAAATCCTACTTTTAAAGCATTTTTGGAAAAGTATTCAAACAGAACCATGCCAGATGAAAGCACATTAAGAAAAAAAATGTGAATATGATATATGAAAGGACAATGACTGAAATTAAGGAAGTGATAGGTCAAAATCATGTTTATTATATAGTTGATGAAACGACAGATAGCTGCGGTCGTTATATTGCCAATTTTTTAATTGGGGTCCTGAATGAAAACTATCCAGGTCAGGCGTATTTAATTGGCACGAAAGAGCTAGAGAGAACAAATAATATAACAATTTCGCGATATATAAACGAAGTATTAACGGATTTTTATCTACCTAATGCTGTTCCTACTGAGAATATTTTATTAATGCCAGCAGACGCGGCCACTTATATGATCAAATCCGCCCAAAATCTGAAAATATTTTATACACATTTGATACATATTACTTGCTTGGCACATGGGATTAACAGAGTTGCAGAAGAAGTTCGTATTCAATATCCGGAGGTGAATAGTTTGATTAATGCGGTTAATAAAATATCTGTAAAAGCACCACTTCGAGTTGAAGTGTACAAAGATAGATTACCTGATACTCCAATGCCACCTCAGCCAATTATTACTAGATGGGGTACATGACTCGATGCTGCATTGTTCTATGTTAACCATTTAGATGATATCAATAAAGTTGTGTTAGATTCATCTGATGAATCGACAGCTATTAGCGAATGCAAAACTATTTTAAAGTATGATGAACTGCGTCAACATTTGGCATTTATTAAAACCAATATTACTTGTATTAGTGATACTATAACTAAATTAGAAAAGCAAGATATGGAGCTTGTAGATTCTGTAGAATGTGTTGAAAATATTAAAAGGGAAACGAACAAAGTCGAAGGGATAAAAGGAAGCTGTATTAGAGAAATACTGAAACAAGTACATTTCAAAAATTCAGGTTTCGAACAACTAACAAAAATTTCAAATATTTTAAAAGGGAACTACGAGGAAAGCATTACTCTGGATACTTCAACTATATGCAAATTTAAATTTGCACCTATTACATCGGAGGATGTAGAAAGAAGTTGCTCTATTTATAAAAATGTATTATCAGAACGAAGACAATCGTTCATGATAGAAAACTTAGAAAAGCATTTGATTGTTAACATATATAATAATATAAAACATAATTTTTTAAAATCATGTAACAAAATATTTAATAAAAGGATTCTTTAAAACAAATATAAACGAGTTTCATTGACTTATTCTTCTTTCCCGTACATTAATATGACAGCATATTAATGCATTTTTTAAGAACATTGTTGCATGTTCTAGCAAAATTATGTGCATAAATAGGCGCATATTTTTAGGTCATTTGGTGCATATAAATCCTTGCTTTAATCATTACATTAAAGTATAACAATAAGAACAACTATACATCTTATTTACTTGGACATAACAGTTTTGCAAATGTTTATATATACGAGTATATTCAAAGACGCTATATCAACAAAAATATCAGTTTCTACAAAGTTGCTTATCAAGAGTCAAAGGAATGTGTAATTAACCAAACAATGAAAATACTGCAATTGTTAAGCCTCAAGATGCAAGACCTAGTTCGGTGTTTGTGTTTGATGATGTAGCATGTGATAAACAGGACTGTATGCGTAGTTATTTCAGTATGGGACGGCATGCATGTGTTGATTCATTTTATTTGTGTCAATCTTATGCTCGCATACCAAAACATTTAATACAAGATAATGCAAATTTAATAGTGTTATTTAAACAAGATGATGTGAACCTTAGACATGTGTCAACAATGTCAACAATGAGATGTCATACATGAAACTTAAGAAGATTTGCGCAAGTTGTTGGAAAGGTAAATATGGATTCGTAGTGATAAATAAAGACTGTGATGAGGGACGTAATCGAAAAGGATTTGACAGTGTTTTAAAACGGACTACCTAGATGTTATATGTGATTGTAGACCATTTGTAATATACATCATAATAATCATAATACTTATATATCAATATACTCGTATATGGTCATGATATTTCAAATTATTTTCATTCGAGCACCAGCCCTGTTGAAATCAGTTGCAACCTGTATCAGACCTGTTAAAACCAGTATCAAATTTGTTGATACTTGTAACAGATCTGTTGAAACTTATCGCAGAGTTGTTGGAGCGGGAGCAGTAAAATGAATAAAACGGAGATAGAAACATTGAAAGAAACAGTGCAAGGTAATGATGTTATACGTCAAAAGTATAAATCACTCTAAACAAGGGCATGCAGATGCTGAGGAATTGCTGCAAAAAACATTTAAACCTTTAATATTACCTCTTCAAGAAATAGCTAAAAATACAACGGCACTCTTAACTTACAAAGAGGATACCACGACACACTTATAGAAAATTAAAGAAGATACAAAAAAGATTCTCCAGAAATCAAAATTAAAAAGAAAAGGCAAAATAAGTCACCTATGAATATTGTCGCCCACCGGTTGATACACCTAGTAGAAGAACAAGCAAGAAACCTCCAGAATTATTCCCAGCATTTTTAAAGCTGAAGATGTAGCAGTGAAGAATGAGGAACTTTCAACAAGAGCATTTATGGAAGCTGATTTAAACACTCCAGAGGGTCAAGACATATAAGAACAATTGAAACGATCTGCAGGTGATATTGCAGCCCATTACATGGTTAGTTTCGCATTGAGTGAGAAGAATCGTGATAATGTATATGGAATTAGGAGAGAAAATGATGGAACTTTTAAAATTGGTAGCATATGTTGAGATCGAACATATTGATTTTAAGATTGAGGATAAATGATATGAGGGCACAAGAGGTCTATATGAGTCACTGATTAAAAAGACACCTGACCATACATTATTTACCGACAAAGAAAAGGAAAATTATGTCAATATTATATTACAAACAAACGCTCAAAAACGGAGCTTTAGTATTACGGCTCAACGTAATGGTTCTAGCTATTGGAAGTATGTCAATATAATTAGACCGAGGATAACAGCAGGCATCTCACAACCCAAATATTCGACAAATGTGAATAACTTATCGGATGCCGCTGGGAATCGAACCCAGAGCCTACAGATTTACGCTCTGTCGAATATTTGAATATTAAAAATATTAGTAAAAAGTATTTACTTAATAATTTAAAATTTCATACTTTGTCATCTATGTAGTTTCCCATTCTGGAACCAAGTGGTGACCAATTAGTAATTCAACAGTCTCTGTCAATAGCGTAACTGCCGTCTTAGACTAACATTTGTAATTACACTGTAGGTCACAACCCTTTGACAAGTGTGGAACACATATATCAGATTATTCGCTGTGGATCACGTAGCTCAATCGGTAGAGCAACAGAGCGTATATCTGTAGGCTCTGGGTTCGATCCCCAGCGGCATCCGATAAGTTTTTCACATTTGTCGAAAATTTGAATTTTAAAAATATTAGTAAAAAGTATTTACTTAATAATTTACCTTTTCATAGCTTGTCATCTATGCAGTTTCTCATTCTTGAACCAAGTGGTGACCAATTAGTAATTCAACAGTCTCTGTCAATAGCGTAACTGCTGTCTTAGACTATCATTTGTAATTACACTGTAGGTCACAACCCTCTGACAAGTGTGGAACACATATATCAGATGATTCGCTGTGGATGACGTAGCTCAATCGGTAGAGCAACAGGGCCTAAATTTGTAGGCTCTGGGTTCGATCCCCAGCGGCATCCGATATGTTATTCACATTTGTCGAATATTTGAATATTAAAAATATTAGTAAAAAGTATTTACTTAATAATTTACCTTGTCATAGCTTGTCATCTATGCAGTTTCTCATTCTTGAACCAAGTGGTGACCAATTAGTAATGCAACAGTCTCTGTCAATAGCGTAACTGCCGTCTTAGACAAACATTTGTAATTACACTGTAGGTCACAACCCTCTGACAAGTGTGGAACACATATATCAGATGATTCGCTATGGATGACGTAGCTCAATACATCTGTAGGCTCTGGGTTCGATCCCCAGCGGCATCCGATAAGTTTTTCACATTTGTCGAATATTTGAATATAAAAAATATTAGTAAAAAGTATTTACTTAATAATTTACTATTTCATGGTTTGTCATCTATGTAGTTTCCCATTCCAGAACCAAGTGGTGACCAATTAGTAATTCAACGGTCTCTGTCAATAGCGTGACTGCCGTCATAGTCTAACATTTGTAATTACACTGTAGGTCACAACCCTCTGACAAGTGTGGAACACATATATCAGATGATTCGCTGTGGATGACGTAGCTCAATCGGTAGAGCAACAGAGCGTAAATCTGTAGGCTCTGGGTTCGATTCCCAGCGGCATCCGATAAGTTTTTCACATTTGTCGAATATTTGAATATTAAAAATATTAGTAAAAAGTATTTACTTAATAATTTACCATTTCATAGTTTGTCATCTATGTAGTTTCCCATTCTGGAACCAAGTGGTGACCAATTAGTAATTTAACAGTCTCTGTCAATAGCGTAACTGCCGTCTTAGACTAACATTTGTAATTACACTGTAAGTCACAACCCTCTGACAAGTGTGGAACACATATATCAGATGATTTGCTGTGGATGACGTAGCTCAATCGGTAGAGCAACAGAGCGTAAATCTGTAGGCTCTGGGTTCGATTCCTAGCGGCATTCGATAAGTTTTTCACATTTGTCGAATATTTGAATATTAAAAATATCAGAAAAAAGTATTTACTTAATAATTTACCATTTCATAGTTTAACAAGAAATATGTTGTTAATAATAAAAACAAATATCGAAATAGGTTAAATGAACTTGTTAACACAAACAATGTTATGATAGACAATTTAGCTAAATCAAACAAAAGAAACAAGAGGTTATATAATGAGTATTATATAAGCATAAAAGCTGTTGATAAGAAATTAAATGATGTTATTGAATATACACCTGCTTTGATTGAATGTAAATGTAATATAATAATCCATAAAAAGCTTAAAGACAATACAGCGTTTATTCGTTATCAAATAAAGTCTAAAATCTGGCCAATCCATATGATAAATATGACGTTGCAAATAAAAATTGTTTTGATTGACATATAAAAGAATTAATGCAAAAGTCATTAGATGGGTTGAATGAATATGGGCTTCCAGTTTACAGTACTAAAATGAGAAGAATCACACATGTTGCTTCTTCCAAAAAAGAATTATAACGCAGTAAACAAGAAATATGTTTATTATAATGTAAACAAATATAGAAAAAGGTTAAATGAACTTATTAACACAAACAAAGTTATCATAGAAGCTTTAGTTAAGTCAATCAAAAGGCACAAGAGGTTATATAATGAGTATGATTTAACCATAAAAGCTGTTGATAAGAAATTAAATGATGTTATTGAATATAAACCTGCATTGATTAAATCTAAATGTAATACATTAATCCTTGAAACCCTTAAAGACAATACATCGTTTATTCGTAAACACATAAATTTATATTTAAATGCGACTACAAAGGCAAATGCGTAAGTAGTCTCAGCAAACAAAGATGAGTAAGTCGGGCATAGTAAATGAGCTACATAAACCCGCTTGTCGGAATTATGCAAGACGTAGTGTGATAACAAAAGGAATTGACGATTTGTGGCAATGTGACCTTGTTGAAATGATCCCATATGCACATGAGAACAAGATGTATAAATATTGACTAACTGTAATTGATGTATTTTCAAAGTGTTGTGATCAACCAAATATTGTTTATTTCACTTAATATGTTATTCTTTAGAAGACGCTATTCACCGGTTCTGGCGCAGATAAGGATCTACGATAAGAGATAAGATAAGAGATAAGACAAGATATTACATAAGAGATAAGATAAGTGATAAGATAAGATAAGAGATAAGGCAAGAGATAAGGTAAGAGATAAGATAAGTGATAACATAAGAGATAAGATACGAGATAAGATAAGAGATAAGATAACATAAGAGATAAGATAAGAGATGAGATAAGATAAGAGATAAGATAAGAGATAAGATAAGAGATAAGATAAGAGATAAGATAAGAGATAAGATAAGAGATAAGTTAAGAGATAAGATAAGAGATAAGATAAGAGATAAGATAAGAGATAAGATAAGAGATAAGATAAGAGATATGATAAGAGATAAGATAAGAGATAAGATAAGAGATAAGATAAGAGATAAGATAAGAGATAAGATAAGAGATAATATAAGAGATAAGATAAGAGATAAGATAAGAGATAAGATAAGAGATAAGATAAGAGATCAGATAATAAATAAGATAAGAGATAGGATAAGAGATAAGATGAGATAAGATAAGAGATAAGATAAGATATAAGATAAGATATAAGATAAGAGATAAGATAAGAGATAAGATAAGAGATAAGATAAGAGATAAGATAAGAGATAAGATAAGAGATAAGATAAGACATAAGATAAGAGATAAGATAAAAATGACGTCTTAAAAAGGCACACTACTTTCATTTATAGTAATTCATTCATTTTGTTCAGTTTTTATGTATCCATATGCATCTAGGTATTCCAGTGTATCGCGGAACGTAAATGCACTGGTAAAACTAATACAGAGAACTACAAGTATAATCATGACTGCTTAATTGCACTTCTACAAGTGAAATAAACTATAACAATAATGTACAACTATTTTATAGGATGTACTTACTTATCAGAGATATTTTTCTATATCTTCCAGGAAATCTCCCTATTCTATTTTTTCCTATTCATACATTAGCTCATTAATTGATATTTTGTGCGCGTTATAATCTCTAAAAATGTCCATTCCTATAGAACAACTTTTAGACAGGTCCTTTAAGAAATCTGCAAGTAATCCAAGTTTATTGTCATATATTATGACATGTTCAACATCTCGTATTAATATGTCAAATTCATGTGAAATATTATTAACAGCTCTTTGCAAGTCAATGCTTTCGGGGATAGCTTCAAATGCATACGCAGCCCACATTATGTGAGAGAGTGTAAACAACTGATAAGAACATTTTCAAAAGCATTTGTTAAGGATTTGGGAGTGGGAAATAACCAGACCAATGAGAACACTTCATTCTCGGTTATAAAAAAGCGATGCTAAATTTGTAGACTATTATTAACTAGTACACCATACAGCATAAAGGCAGGCCAGAGAAAATTGCCTCCACTGTTTTTTTACTAATTATTTAACTGTTGTGTAGAATTATGAAGGAATCAAATAAAAGAAAAATTCCAACTAGACTTGGAGCTGGTCAAAAACGAATTTCTATGGACAACAAGGAGGGAATACAAAGAGACAATATCTCAAAACCTGGTACATCAACAACCTCATCTGACTTAGATACTCTGGTAGCAGAAGTTTTCAATCCATCACCACCTGACACAGAAGATAATCAAGATGGGAAAAGACTACTGCTTGAATATAGGTATCCCTTAAATAAAAGTCTAAGTAAATGGGTATCTGTAGGCATCGATCCCAGACTAAAATTTCAAGTTGTTATTAGAATTGGAAATTTAAGATCTGTAGATGGCAAACAGTTCAATGCAAGTGATTGGAATGAATTTCTTCAATGTCGTTCTATGATAATGAATTATTTATATGGTAAAAATAATGTTGAATATCAGCGTTTACGTGTGCACAAATTATATTATCATGCGATAAACGATGTTAAAGTTCTGTCGATTGAATGGGGGATAAGAGAAATATGCTTGGCAACACAATCACATACAAAATTGTTTGATTTGGCATTAATAACTCACAATTATTTAAACATGGTAAATTCCATTCATTTTTAATGATTTTACAATGATATCATGGCAAAGGCTGTTATGCTATGTGATGATATTAATGATAACATACAGCATTTACTAAATGCTGATAATCACTTATGGTATTTGGCAATGAATGAAATGTTAATATTATATCCTGAAATAATTGAACAATATGCCATACCTTATTTTAAATAAGTTTCAGGTTAAGACGGGCATCATTTTTAAATAACTTAGACAGATTAAAGTATGATATAAAATTATATAAGGAAATGAAATGTTTATTAAAAATATTATTAGAATTAAAATTGTAACAATGTGAATAAATAATGAAAAAATACTTGCGTATTTTTATCTTATCGTATAAATTTTGTTAGTATAACCTGAAAATGTGAAAATTATTTAATAAAGCATTGAAAAAATATTTAATAAAGTGTTTTTTATTTCATAGATAGTAATTACAAATCAATATTTATTTCATTATCATCATCATCATCTAGCCATTTTTTTAATTTATATACATTGCTTAATGCACAAACATGTGCACAAGTATGAGCAAAACAAGTTTTATGGTTAAAATATAACTTTAAAGAGCTTTGCTAAGTTAAATTGTGAATTTCTGCCGGAAAATCATACCAATTTAGAAACCCCTTCTTCTCAACACCTTTCACATAGATTTTAGCAGCTGGTTGTAGAATTGTCTTGAGTATATCATACATCTGTTCATATGGAATGTATCCATCACTCCATTTCAACCTATGGTGATTATGATGTAACCAAATTGCTTGATTTTTATGTTTTTTACGGTGGTATTTACGGTGGTATTTTACGGTGGTTTGAATAGAAAGGGTTGAAGTTTGCTTCCATCCCGCGATAGAATTGCTACTTCTTTCGGCACTAAGCCACTAAATGGTGTGGTAAAGCCTTGTATGTCGACAATGAGCTCCATCGTTAGACTAACGTCTTAACTTCGCCTGACATTGGATTATATTCAACGATACGATCATGTGAAATTCAACAGTATGCAGTCGTATTGGGGGGGAAGTTGTCGTTTGATGCAAATTCCAGCCTTATATCTACAGATGCTGATTTTAATGATTCATTTAGATTAGAACAATCGATTATAGTCAGCGGGGCATATGCTTTGAATTCGGCCTTTTAACGTAGTGAGCTTGTACCACGACCGTCATAAGATTTTAGGAAATTTGAGTACATTTCATACAATAGTGCGTATTGGTTAATATCAAAGTTTAAATTTAAATTATCATATGGGTAGCATACTGAATTTAAATACACTTTTACATTTGTTAATTTACAATGATCGAATGAACTAGCGTTTTTATCAATTTTATTTTTTCTGCCCGATTGAAATCCTAGGATAATATAGCGCGGCTTTTCCAGCTGCGTGGAAGTTTTTACAGGCCATGTTTGTTTCATTGTTGTTGGCAGTAATGGGTATTTATAGAGATCCCAACTTCTAAATGGTACAGACAGCGTCTTATTGCTTTCAAGCATTTTTAACAAATTCAGCTTTTCTATATCAGAAGCAAAAACATGTGGAACTCGCCATTGGATTTTCGATAGGTTAAATTTCAATTCAAGTGAGCTAATGTATGCATTGCTATTATTTCGAGCTCGAATAAGGATAAGTTCTTGTTTAACGTTTACAATTATTCTCTTATAGTCTTCTGCTAATCCTAATAGCAATTTCAGAGGAACACAAACGTTAAAATTACCCCCGGCATTGACAATATTTACATCTAGACCCCATCCTGCATTTTCTAAAGCTCGACTTTCTGATTCGTTTAGAGAAATATATGATTTCATAGTACTGCATATTCCTACTAATTTATTCTTCTCAACTTCTACACCGTTCAGTGCATATCTTATCTCATCGAAAAGAATTCCAATGCCATTATTTGTAACTTTAGCATCATTGGCGGCAGCAGTTCCATCGGGTTTTGTTATTTTTCCTTCAATATATAAAAAACTTTCACGTGGCAAAGTATATATATCCTGCTGTTGTATTGGTATCCTAATTTCAGCACTATTGTTGAACGTTGATGCCACATATGGTTGATGACTATTAACTTCGATTCGTGCAATTGTATTGTCAAATACAATATTAGAGTGAATGTTTAGTACATCGCTCATTTTTGCTTTTTTATTATTAACCCTTGAGATATTAAAAATGTTATGTTTTCTTGTGTTAATCCGCTCACAGTCGTAACGGAAGTGTTAACACTTTTCTTAGTCGCTGTACTTTTATAACAAATTCCCATGTTGTTTTAAATGATTGTAATAGTTTCACCTCTAAAATTCACTAAACAACCGTCTTGATCGACAATCGTAAGTGTAATGTTATTTATAGCGCGAGTGTTTGTAGGTTAATAAATTACATTTGATGGAACTTCAACGATTTTATATCCTGGGGGAACCGTCGGATAGAACTTATGTAACGTATGTAAGTATTGATGATTGGCGGGTTCTAGGTCGGAAGTGACGCGGCAGGTAAAACCATCCTTAATTTAGGGGTGCGCACCCTTAAATTAGGGGTGCACTCCCCTAATTGCAGGTGTGCATTAGGGGTGTTTGCCCCTAATTTATGCACACCAAATGGCGGATTCAAAAATGGTGGCATGCAAAATGGCTGACAGTTGATAAGAAAGGCGGAGTCATATTGAAATTCAAAATGGTGGATTTGAAAATGGTGGAATGCAAAATAGCTGATTCAAAATGGCGGATTCAAAAACGGTGGCATGCAAAACGGCCGACAGGTGATAAGAAAGGCGGAGTCAAATGCAAAATGGCTGACAGAAGATAAGAAAGGTAGAGTCAAATTGAAATTCAAAATGGCGGATTCAAAAAATGGTGGCATGCAAAATGGCTGACAGGTGATAAGAAAGGCTGAGTCAAATTAATAATAATTAATA
>JADQWA010001177.1:0-7500 GCA_018344505.1 Nebria ingens riversi
TATATATATATAATATTAAAAATCATATGATATAAAGAACCTTACTCAAAAATGCAATGAATACTTTATTAGGGACTACCAAGTACCTACCTATATGCGGTTAATAATATTCTCATAAAAAGATTATGTTACGTTGAATATGTATGTATATATGTATGTATGTCGTGCTAATGGTCATACGTTAATGTATTATTTATTAAAATAGATGAAATATTAAAAATGAGATATTGTTTGCTATATAAACAGCACTCACGTTTGCTATATTCTGGTTTGCGGTTGTTAAAATTTTCAGTGTATTTCATGGTCCAGTTATTGATAGCAATGCCAGCTACATGTGCATTATAAATGGTTATACAGCTCACAAACATAATCTTAACACTCTGTTGAACCTTATAACGTAATGAAGTTTATCACGTAATCATTTTACTTACGTTTTAATATCTTTGTTAAAGCTTGAGTAAGTAAATCGTCGTTTTATAGTTTTAATTCTTTTTTTTGCAATCGACCAAGAGTATGAGTAAAAGAGGAATGCATCTTGTAATATTATTACATCTACTAATTTCGTTTTCAAAATTGACTTTTTTGCTTTATCATTTTCAGTGTTTTGAAAATACGCATATAAGAATTATTATTACGAAGGTCTAAACCATGACGTTTATGAAACTTTATGAAGGAAACATGTTTAGAACTATTGAAATTTTGACTAATTATAATATATGAAAAACCAACTAATTGATGTTAGATTTATTTGGGGTTTTTAATAATTTTAAAAGTATCATTATTTTTATAAGGAATAAATAATTATTTATGTGCGAAATAACTAACTAAAAACATTTGGGTAATGTTGATTCTCTGCAAAATAATCGCGTGTTAAGAACACAATTCGGTGTTTTCTATTTTCATTAAATACATTTGTGCACATTTTGCTTTGCACTTTGCAAACAGGTTAATGGGCGGTAATAATGCGCACGACTCGTTACCATGTGTAGAAAAGCGTACAACATAAAAAAGGAACCGGATGTGGCTCTTAATGTTATCGTATACAATTGTATGTATGCTCTTTTTAATTTGTTTCGTTGATACAAAACATTTTATTTGATATTTTGGTTTTCTACATCTAAATAAGTTTGAAATGGATTCTAAACTTCAATATTTTATTTTGACGTTTATACAATTAGTACGACACAGAAATAGAATATACAAGTCTATTGTTTAGTTGTTTATTTGGGATGACGAGGAAATTTCCTCCGCTGTAAGGAAGTTTGGCACTACATATCTATCAATGCCAAGCGCGTCAGTTTCCAATAGATGCCAACAGATGGCCCACCCTATATATATATTATATATATATATATATATATATATATATATATATATATATATGTATATATATATATATATATATATATATATATATATATATATACATATATATATATATATATATATATATATATATATATATATATATATATATATATATATATATATATATATAGTAAGGGAGCAACAAAATTCCTAAAAATGTGTTCTAATTTAAATTCTAGTAAATTTCCAAAAAAGTTTTAAAGATCAAATGAAATGTTTGACATATAATTGAGTTTTATTATTTAATTTGAAATTGGCGAAAGCTCTAAACCGAGCAGAGCCTATAGAATACACAGTAGCGTAAATACCCTCTGTTATGATGTGTGTACGTATAATCAAAGTGCAATTAATAATGTTTTGCTATGCGCAACCAGCTCGGTTCATTGATGAATACGTAATTGATACAAAGCAAATAAATTACATTATTTACCCTATTCTATAGTATAGCGCTGGTGCGGGTGCGTAAATAAAACAGTCGCCAAAACAGAGTGCGAATTCAAGTGATAGCGCACCAGTCGCATTCGGACGAAATCAAATTAAAACCCAAATTCACACGTTCTCCATCTGTCCATGCATACTCGTATGTGTGTGTTTTGTATGTATATGCTGGTATTATTGAAACTAACTACTAACATCGTTTCTCTTTTTGGTATGAATAATATTGGACTGATGACAAGGTTTTTACTCGTGAATATCCCTATAGCGGGGCTTATACATATTTGTTTTGGTTAGGGCAGGCCATATTTGATGTTCTCCAACGCTGAATTATTTCTTTGTTTTATTAAGCTAACAAATATTCGTATATCAAGTCTTTTCTTGTATACATGAGATGACAGAGCCTCTTTTCATGCCAATATGTAAACGAAACAAAAGTTGGCGTAGACAATGCGTCATTAAAACATAAACCTCCCTCTTGCGTATAGAATTCTATATTTTATTAATTTTAAAACATCTACAGTGTATTGCACTGGACTTTCTTATACGTATTAGCTTTATTTTGTTTAGATAGAAATTAACAATTTTAAACATTCAAGAAAATATAATACTTCTAGAAATTATTATGGCCGGACGTGTTATAGTTTTCAAATTAACTCAAAATTTGAGAAAATATTTGTATAGCTGTAATATTTTATTTATTTTACTAACTTTTGACACACTTTTTGGCCCTATAACATTAGAAAATAAATTAATAATCATAACTAGTATTAAAACATTTATAGTTTGTGCTGTTTTCTATTTGATGACATGAAATTAACTGTTACTAATAAAGAATGTACCTGTTTTTCATTATAGTAAATAATGACATGTTTTTAAATTTCCTGGTAAAAGTAGTGATGTTTCTTAAATCTAACCACGTTTGGAGTTTTTTGTTGCATCTCGCACTAATCATAACAAAAAAATACTTTTGAAATAAAGTAATATTTAAACATTAGCGAGAAAAGCTTAAGCCCCGCCACCACGTCAAGGTAAACTCCAAGAGGGTTACGTTCAAAAATCAACTCCATAACTAGACTTGGTACGATTTATGAAAGATTCTATATTGAGATACAAACTTATATATTTAATTACCAATAAGAGTTCATTTTGAAACGTACCCCGGCGGGGGCCCTACCTAACTGAAATATACCCACCCCTACCTATCTGAAGATATTCCCACCCCCTACCTATTATTTGAGATACTTATTCTAATTTGTGCTTTTGAGCACGGGCACACACAATTTTGTGCAGTGCATGCATGATGTATTGTAACATTGGGTACGACACAATGTTACACCTATAAGTACATATCTGAAAGAAATTTGGATTAGAAGGCGAACTGCCATAGATAGGGTGCAGTGTGCAAGTCTGCTCACACACTGCGAATACTTTAAAAGGTGGACCCCCAGTTAACCAGGACTGGGACGTCCGAAAAACGTTCAATCTGAAAGTGTGAAAGTACAGTTAGTTATTGGGGGCCCACCTTGCTCCTGCGGCAGGCCCAGTGTTTCGAGATTTTATTTTGACCAAACGGAATGGTCAAACCAACCAACAAATCAATCCGGTTCCCAGTGAACCCAGTTCGGTACTGGCACAACTCTACTGCACCCTGGTCGTACAGTAGAGAGGCTGGAAACCGTCCAGAGACACCAGGCACCCACCGTACATCGTACAATGTACGGATAGACTTTCTTGGACAATTCGTCAGTCAGTTGTTTGCAACGCGCCAATATTAACAAGTGCTACCCATCTCATTTAACCGATCGTGTACTTATGACCCTGCACATGCACGAGCTAATGTACCTTTTTACACCGCACCCCAGACCATCCGTGTCACTGGCAATGACCATCCTATCGGTATATCCAACCTTAAGGCACGTCCGCAACCGCCAGCAGATTTACGCTATACGAACACGTTACTCACGCGAAGCAGGACACAGAAGGAAGCTACGATAGGCGGCATGCCAGTGAACAACAGACCCCCAAGACGAGAGCATATACTTAGTACCTCCAGCACTCGTATCAGATGCTGATCGGCGTGTTGTGACGCAGTCATAAGTATTACAATCGGCTAACATATTGATGAAGTCACACCTAATGATATCAGCGTTAGGTATATGACTTGAATCGCGAACCGCCCATCCCAAAACACCCGAGACCCGAATTAAAAGCCCAACCAGAATGAATGCAAACACCCGAGAATCTATAGCACGCGATCAACAACAACGATCTACTCCCGGAACAGAACTGCCTCTGTGTGTGGACAGTACGCGATATCGATACAAAAGGTCTTCATGTTGCTGTTGCCGTCTAGAAGTCCAACGGTGGTTGCTCCAACGATGTCAAGGAGGACAGTGTATTTATAAACGGAACGAAACGAAACGAGAAGGAACTGAAGAAAATACTTGCTCTAACCGTAAGGGCAGGGGCTACCGCATACATTTGAAACCAAAGCGCGTGTTTCAGACATATGCAGACATTTGTTTAAAGTTAAATGAACCTTGGTAAGGTTGAATTGCTTCAACCACCACTTCATCAGGTTCTGCTATCAATTATCAGGGGTGGTTTGGAACAAGTTATTCTCTAAAGTTGAACATAGTTTTTGGGGCATGTGCTCTTTTATATTATTTTAGTTAATTTTAATTAATATCATTTAATTAAAAAAAAGTTATTGATCAATATGAGTGAATTAGTTTATATTTCCCAGTTGTTTAACCATTTCTGAATACGCGCCGTATTCAGAAATTGTTAAAAGAAGATAGAAGAAGAAGCATTACAATATATGTAGGTACACCCGAAGACAGTGGATTATCTTAACATTTTGCATCCTATAGTAGAAAATCACTGCCTGATAACGCACGAAGTATGTTAGAAGTAAAAATGGTACTCACCAAATCCAAATCCAATTCTTGTTCCTCTCCAACCACAGCTGAAGTTCAAGTTGCTCCTGTTAGCTATTGATTCATTGATGATTGCACTAGATTTTATTTCGCGATATCATTTATTTTTAATCACTCAGAAGCACAATTTTTATTCATGAATTTACTATATTATTTAAATACTCACTTTCACTATCACAGAGTTTTAAACGACAATGTTAATTTATTTTTAAGATACTTTCAATAATACTTTATAAGGAATGGCTGATATTTAACGTAGTCATTTCACTAATAGATAAACACTCGCGGAAATATTCAAATAAATTAATCACGTGTTTACGAATCGGATTATACATACATATATACACATATAAACAATAATAAATAAAGAAAGAAAGAAATAAACTGGGAAATATAAAGATAGCACATGCGGGATAATAAAAAAATCACTTACTTTTTCTATTCTTAAAGCCCTTTGGTTGATGTGGATTGGTCGCCCCTAAAACATTGGCAAATACATTAGTAATCATGTTTAGTAATTAAACAATGCCTAAAAACACCTCCACGCGACCGTTTTTAATATTTATTTATTAAATTCTGAACTCAAATTAATAAAACACACTAAATTAATAAACGAATTTAATAAGCGAAAGATATTCATGCCCGCGTCACGCCCTATATGTACCTATATTCAACGTAATAGGTTAGAAATGAGATATTTTCGCAAAAATCTAATTTATTTTATCTAATCGCGCTAGACACTACCGAATATCAATTATCATTATATTAGCTAACTTTTAACACTAAAAACAATATAAGAACAGCGATATTAAACCCTTTTTTCATAACTTTAGTATTAAGAACACTTCTGCTGTCAACCGTAGGTACGCGTCACTTCGAACTATAGAAGATGGCTGCTCACGGCCTACCTCGTTCCATTATTATACAATTACTGGTTTAAACAGCAAAAAACATCTAAACATTTACGAAGAACTATGATTTATTAAACCCGAATTTCTATATGATTTAATACACAATTTCCATTTCACAAACATTACACATTGTTTTAAACTTGCGTTTAAATTACCTATATTATTTAATCACTACATCAGTGACAGACTTTTTTTTTCACAGTTTTAAACGGAAAGAATAAATATTTATTTTAAATTTAAAGTAGGTATAGTAAACACTTGGCACTAAAATCACGGCACTTGTTCACAATAATCAAATTAAACTTACCTATAAATATATATAATATATATATATATATATATATATATATATATATATATATAATTTTTTTAAATCTCTTTTACCCTTTCGGGTGGCGAGACAAATAATAGAAACGCACTTTTAATTGTAAGAAAAAACCGTTTTGCAAAAGCGCCACATGCGCACAGGGGCCGCAATGGGTACATCCTATTTGTTGAATTTAAATTTTTGAACCCCTTTATTGAATATAGGTATCAAGTTACTTATTTCTAAAAAAGTAACAATCATTTAAATAATATTTGATTTCTAATAAATTTCTAAAGGAAATTTATTGCTATTTAAAAATAAAAACAATTTAAACAAATATCCAAAATATATAAACCCTGTCCTCCCCCCACTCCACAAAGAAACATATACAAATAAAATATATATTTTATAAGATGGCGACTGAGAAATATAAATCAGTAGATGGCATAATAATAAAAATTACCTTACGTCTCTTCTACCTCGAATTTGAGGGACTACTTTATGAATGACCTGGTTGATCCTGCAACAAAAAAACATGCAAATATTCAAAATATTATTCTTGTTGTTTAACAATGTTTCAAAATCCTCATATGGTCATTTAAAGTATCAGAAATGATATGTTATCTAAAAATAATTATATTAAATATCTTAAAATGATTGTATTATTGGTAATTAATAAAAAAAGCAGAATATCTCTATTACCTGTGGAAGGTACGCCTACGCAACACTGGCAAACCCCCGTAAATTATTTGTATGCTAACTATAGTACGAAAAACACTATTTTACGCGATTTGACACAAATTTTAAACAATTAAACGCTATTTTAACAACAATTTATATAGATTTACATGAATTTAACACATTTAAAATGAACTTTTCTGGTCGGCGTCTATCGACAAACTGGTTGGTTCGAGACCGATTTGAACAAGATTATACGTAACAACAAAATAAATTTTGGATACATAAGATAAACAAGGATAGATACATTTTAGAGTACAGGTGTCCATTTATGTGGATTATTCTCTAATATATTTATATTTCCATGGCAAGTTAGAAACGTCACATCAGTTAAATTAGGGATATTATAACGAACACTAATTTCGTATTCTAAATACAGTAAAATACGCCCTGTCTAAATATAAATATTAACAAATTGTATTGCAAACATGTATATTCTTATATATTAGTAGCTTACTTATACTATAGAATGAGCCATCTGTTGGTTTCTTTTTGAAATTGCTATTAAAACTAGATCGTGCAATATTTTCAATGATTATTGCTTTATTGAAAAGAATACACCGGAGTACAGCGGAGGCTTGACACTGCATATCTATCAATGTTAAAGCGCTTCAGTGTTGCAAACTGTCGAAATAACAAGCACTTCAAAAGGAAACCAACAGATGGTTCAACCTATATATATATATATATATATATATATATATATATATATATATATATATAAGTAATATAACACCTATACATAAGCAACCCGCGGTGATTATCAGCTGACTTGCTTTCTATGTTCTTTATTTATTTA
>JADQWA010001178.1:0-12500 GCA_018344505.1 Nebria ingens riversi
ATGGCGTATATAATTTATTTAACTACTCATCACACTTAAAAGAGGCATACATAATAGTAATATTAAACATAACTTTGCGAGAAATGTATTTAGAAATTTTATATTGTTTGTAGTTCATTTATATATTTTATTTAACTTGAATTTGTTGTTAAGTTCCTGAAAAACAAATCAAATAGCGTCGTGTTGAATAAGTAAAACTGTTTAAATATTTTATTTATACTTTTATTCATTGATAAACAACAATATTATATTTATAAACATTATATACACATTTTAATTACTAAATACATTCAGAGCATATTATTAATTATATGTTTAGTCCTTGTAAATTAAAATACATATATATTTTTAACTTATTTATTGGTTTACTTTATCAATAAATCACATTTAAACAATTATTTCATTATCTTTTACAGTTAAGTAATTCATATAACATTTTTATATTTATATATTATAGTTGTTAATAAATAAGTACAGATGCATTTACTATTATATTAAATTCAATACAGATCTATATTGTTTATAAAATAACAAACACAATATTTAATAATTTAAATCGCATAAACAGAATATAATATAAAGCCCGTAGATCGTCAATTACTTGGTCGCTAGTGTCCACGCACTTAGCCCCTTTCTAATTGACGATTGTACGGAGATGTTTTTACAAATGCGTATAGACAAATTTTGACTATTATCATATATAAGTTATAACTATTTAGACAATATTCTAAATTCACAATAATTATTTGGATATTTACAATAATAAATTTCAAAAATACATTTATAAACAATATACACAATTTGGCATATATAGGAATCATTTGCGTAGACTATAGTTTATATTAGGGGGTGTAAACTCTAAAAATTGATACATTTTAAAATATCAATCAATATTATCAATTAAAGTAAGGATGTAAATTAAAGCAATGTAAAATGTAACCCCTTACAGAAAATCATAGTTACAGGGAATGAATAAATCACGGAATTATTGGTAACTAATAAAACTATTGTAAAATTGAGATTAAAACTTAAAAATTTAAACCAAATTTAAGGGCTTTCCGAAGAGAGATTTCTATTTGTCATAACTGGTCATCGTATAAAATACTTTTAACTTTACGGGTAAGAGGGAAAGATGAGTCGCCTTCGGGGTTGATTTTTTGTCCGCAAGAACCCTTGTGGTCATCCGTGTTCAGAGAGAGAATCATCGCGCCACCGTAGTTATTTTCTTTGATGAATTCAGTCTGGAGCATACAAAAACATAATTAATAATAATGTCTAAACATATTTAAAATAATCATTAGAGAATTGTGTTACCTTATAACTTAAACTCTGCATATCCTCGAATGAAATCCATTCGGTTCCTTTGAATGCGTAAGGACTCTTTGCTTCTAAATCGAAAACCGCTTTAACTTGGTAATAAGTTAAAAACCAGCAAACATCTGAATAATCAACGAATCCTGAATTTCCCAGCTTCCCGTAACCACTTGCCGGAGCAGTTAAACCATTGTTTGAAGGGTTAAGTAATCTGAAATATAGTTAGATAAATTATTTAGACAAAGTAATTGTTTTGGTGGAAAGTCCGAGGGTTGTTAAGTTTATGCGTGAGTGCCGTAGCACTTACCGCCAAGCTAATAAGTGTGTTATATTTATTAACTCTTAGTACAGTTTAAATATTATTTAGCAAGTTTATCTAGGATATCTTTATATTTATTTACTTGTAGAACTATTTAATATTTGTTTCTTTAATTATTCTATACATATTTTGTTAACTTACTGAAAACTATGTCCATAAGTGGGTAATCCAACAATTATTTTCGATTTGTCCATACCGTTTTGATTCCAATAAAAAGCAGACGCATTTATATTTAACGTCTTAAAATATCCATTTTCTTTCAAATGCGGGTACAATGGAGCATTTAATCCAGTAAATGGCGTGATTTTTGTATAAAAATGGTAATCGTAAGACATCAAGTTGATGAAATCAACATAACTAAAAAAGAGAATTACTTCAGTACATTTTACAGTTTATTACACAAACAGTTCAACTCAGAAAAAAAAACATATAAACATAAATTGTTTATAACATATTAAACAACAACTTTTATTTGAAACAATTTTTTATACAACATATAATTAATAAGTAAATCAAAATACTTACTCATTCATATATGATATATCATAGGAGTGATCGACGATTGTTAATGGAGCTGCGACTGCAACTGTTAAAAGAAACTTATGGTTCTCTGAATGACGCTTTATTTCTTGCCGTATTTCATACAACAACTGAGTAAAATGCATTTTCTGCTTTTTATCCCCATTTTGTTGCTCGTTCGGAAATTCCCAATCCAAATCCAAACCATCTAATTTAAACTCCTTTATAATTAAAACGGCAGACTTAATAAACCTAATCAAAAACAAATACGTTACAACAATTCAAAATTAATCTAGAACTAAAATACATTTTACGATTCAAATGGTTAACAACCATTTCGGCGTAACCAGACTCATTACCCGCGCCTCCGATTGAAATCAGGACTTTAAGATTTTTATTTAACGCTTTTAACGCTGTTATATTTGTTATAGTCTAAAACAAAATTGCAGTTACGCCTAGTTTCACAATTAGAAGTCTTGAAGTTCCCGAAACGAACTTACCTCATTTACAACAGGTGAGATCATAATTGTATTATTTCTAATACTGACAAACCCTATATTTATATGCGTACATAAATGTGGATCAATTTTATTCATTAATAAATTATTTTTATTAGTTGCAACAGAGAAATAACAAACGAGTTTATATTCAGGTAAATTTTTATATCGATAATTAGGCTGCGACAATTCTAACAATGGTTTACTTTGTGTATTATCGTTCAAACTATTATATTTAATAGCTCTTTGAATCCATTGTACTGGGAAGTCTATGTGAAATATTAATAATAATAATATATTTTATTATTATTATTATTATTTATTAACTTAATCTTACCTTGAGACTCGTAAAAATCGGGAAGCCTGAAACCGTTGACAAAATATTGTAAATTAACAATAAGTAAAATAAAACCTGCGATAGTTACAGATAATAAAACAGTTGTAGAAATAATACAGAATTTTTTATTCGATGCAAATTTTGTTCTGAAATGAAATATAACCTTGTAAGTGTAATTCAAACGAGACTTTTAGATATAATTTACTTGGTTTCATCCATTAGAAGCTTGTATCGAGCTTGAGGAACAGGTATTTGTGTCATTTTTATTTAAAATCACAATAAAAATGGTTAATTTGTAAGGAAATACAACATGATATTGTTCACTGTTTATATCTTATATGCCACTGTCATTACAAGTTGGTTGCACATTAGAGTAAATGCATGCAGGCTAGTTCACAATGGGTTAGTAAACGTAAAAGTCAATTTTATACATGCGACGTTAGTTTTATACTAAGTTAAATTATGTTAAATAAAGGGTGAAATAAAAGATGATGTAAATACTGTTCTTTTTATATAAAAAAAAACTCACACATCACAGAAAATAATAGAACATTCACACTTAAACCTTAAACTACAGGATTTACATTAAATTAAAAACTAAAAATAGCAATTTTTTTTAAATAAAAAATCGCGTATTTTAAAATCATTTTTATGATTTGTTAATATACGTACACTTACAATTATAATAAATAATTTTTGCAATTTATTCGTAAAACTAAAACAAAAATAATATAATTGGGGAATAAATTGTAAAAATTCATTTTATTATTCAAAGTTTTATTGAAAATTTCGGGGGTGTTTTGAAGGACTAGCTTATAAAGAAAATATGTTTTTTTTTGTTTTAGTAAAAATCGGTATTTTTTCAGGTTTTATAAACAACAAAATTCAGATCTTTACACGCGTTTACACAACCTGAAGAAAATGCACAATTTTAAGTTTGTTTTTCAAACAGATATGGCAAAAAATTCACGATTTTCGCTATAAATTTTTATCCAAAATGGAATAAAAACTAAAATAAATATTCGTAAAATTTTTTGTTGTTTTTTTTTAATAGTTTACTCTACTTTTGTCACTGATTGTACAGATATCAGCAACAAATTTTTGCGTATATATTTTTATTTGATATAATTATTGTATATATATTTATATTAAAT
Source organism: Nebria ingens riversi (assembly GCA_018344505.1). NCBI lineage: Eukaryota > Metazoa > Arthropoda > Insecta > Coleoptera > Carabidae > Nebria > Nebria ingens. Next base: position 4,141 of record JADQWA010001178.1, read on the forward strand.
ATTATATAATAATGATTATGGCACTTTTGTTTTATGGAATGCTATTTTTTATTAATGATATTATTCCATTTTTTAGTACCTGATTTTTGTTTTCTCAAAATTGGAGGCCATTTTCTAAGACACAAATAAAAACAAGAAAAATCTGTAAAATAAAATAAATAACAAAAAAAAATTAATAATAATAATAAAATTAAAATCACTGGTCTTTTTTATTTGTTTGCTGATTTAAAACCAAAAAACTCTAAATTTTTTTATTGTTTTTTTGTGATTGCTACTTTTGAGGTGTCTCAAATATTGAGCAATCACATTACTAAATTGTGTCTGTAAGGCACTAATATATTATAAAAATTGTCTTTTTTCGTTTCCTAAGGCACTACTGCTAAAAAAGGCCACGCTACATATTTTTTTAAACTACTAGAAAAAAAAATACTATATTGTGTCTTTTGTTGTATTTTAAACATTGTTCCCTAAGTATAATACTACGATTTTTTTCGCTAATAACTAATAATTAAAATAAATATACAAGTGTAAATATGTTATTTTTGTTTGTTTTAACTTCATATCACTAAAAATTTGTCAAATTATACAGGTTTTAAAATTTGAAGTGGAGTTGTAATCACCCTATAGTTAGCAGGGTTAAATTGGTGTATAGTCATTTATCACTAATGAAAATTTGTCGATTTAAATAAATAAATAGTTGAGTCTCAACTAATCATTAATTGATGTTAAAAATCGACGTGAATTTTCTGTCTTTTTCCGTTACGTTTCCATTTGATGTTATTTAAAAATCAATAATCAAATGTTTAATAAAATTCAGGATTTTTCTGTGCAGCATTTCGTTAAACAATTACCCTTCAAGGTGGCGGTATTTATGCGCGGACATTTGTGCTAAACCTAACACGGCATATTGACACGACAGGCAATGGTAATGGGTTTGTTTGCCGCTATGTTGACAATTGGCAGACCTACATTGTTGACTTGGGGTGAATTTTTCAAACCCGGCTGCCTGGATTGAGTCAAGCTTTTGGTGTTGGCGCCTATGGGCCACAACTTTATTTGTATCAGTACAAACAAATTCGCATTTTAAACAATGAAAATGTGACGCTTTATTTTGAGTAGAGCCTGTAAGAAAACACACATACAAGTTAGAATCTTCTTCAGGATTCTGAAGCTTCAGTTCTGGTTAGTTCCCGAGTTCACCAACAGGTACCGCCAGATATCTCGTTTGGAAATATTTACTTTATTTAAATATTAAATATCTTAGAAATTGGTATTAAAAATTATGATTTTCTTATTAATAACAATTTTAAATTGTAATACGAAAATATAAACGGCATTAATAATATATGATAAATTTCTTATAAACTTTTAAATTGTTTTAAAAGCAGGGACGCAAGTACATATATGCGCAAGTGGCCGGGCACTTACAGCCTAAATATATATTTCACGGTGAATTTTTTTATAAATATTTAAATATATTTATAATTAGTTCCTCAAAAGTTGGAAGCTTCAGAAATATTTAGTACCTGAGTTCACAAACACATACCGCCAGATATTTTGTTTAGAAATATGTAATGACTATTAAACATTATTTGTAAATAACATTTACACCAATTTTAATCTGTAGCTTGAAAATATTTATAAATCACATATATTTTTGCCATAAATAATTAATTCGGGTCGTTTGAATATATTAAGATACGAAATATGTTTGGAATAATTAAGAAAACCTACCTAATGTGCTAGTATATGCACAATCTTGCCGACCGCAAGCCACATTGGCTCGATATTGTTGAAAATCACCCCCCATTAGCGTATCTAGACGTTCATGTCGAGCTGTATGCTGAACAAACCGAGTTTTATCACAAAAACTATACCCGCAATCCTGTCTTTGACAATGAAAATGCGTTTGGTGTTCTCGGTATCCGCAGTGTGGGTACTGGCAATCTTCATTAAATCTTATAGAAAACCGACAGAAAAAAATTTCAAATGTAGTAATACAAAAGATATAATTTACTTAAATATTTAAATTGATTATAAACAATTTCAACAAAAAAAAATCAATTTAATTGAACAAGTGTTAAATAACTACCTAAATCGTAAATATCCTTCAGGAACCGGTTCATCCTTCAAAATTCTCATAGAATTCTGAATACGCGCCTTCTTTTGTTCTGGTGACATTTCATGCGGACTAAGTGCACGTTTATTCAAATTAGCAGCCATAGCAGCTAGTGGTGACGTCATATTATCAGGTGTCTGAGCAGGGTTCGTCAAATACTGATTCTGAATCAACCCAGGGTGTTGGAACATCAATTGTGGAGGGATACCCGCGTTTTGATAGATCGCTTGTGGGAGAAACGCGTTTTGCATGCTTGTTTGTTGTTGCATTAGAGCGAATTGTGTCGCTAAGTTCGCTGGGAAGTTCGCAAAATGACCGAAACCATCGAAAGTTGGCGGGCTGAATATGGGTGAATGACTTTCTAACTCTGGGGTTGTCAGGACGGGGTTTTGTAACGATTGTAAAGGGGCGACTTGTATTTTTGGTTCTGTTTTTATAGGGGTGGTTTGGGTTGAGTTTAAATTGTTGTTATCTTCAGATATTTGACTATTTAGAGCCCCTGTGCTATGCTTGGCTATATGTGTTACAAGTCTGTCGACTTCTGAAAACGCCTGTAAGGAAAATATATTTTTTAAGAACTATTATAAATATTTATGTAAATTATAATTTTTAAATCGTTTAAACCTATATGCACAATTCGATATACGTCATTTGTATAAACTATGAAATCATTTAAAAAGTAGAGGCGCAAGTATATATATATATATATATATATATATATATATATATATATATATATATATATATATATATAATATATATATGCGCAAGTGCCCGGGCACTTCCCGCTTACATATTTGTTTCACGGTGCAATTTTTAATAAGTATTTAAGAAGGTATATAGATATATATCTGAATAAATAAAATAAATTTACCTGATTACAAGCATTGCAATGATAGTGATGCTTGCGTTTCAATTTACAAAATGGCCTACTGCAGGATAATTCAGGACCGTATAAAGTGTGCGAACTTGAATTTGTACTTTCTTGAAGTTGATTAGTTTCTGAAAAATTAATATTGACAATAATTTCTATGTAGAAATAAAATAAATACATATATAACAAATTACAATAAATATATTGAGTGCAAAACTAAACGATATAATTAATAAAAAGCAAATAAGTTTTGAAAAAATAACTACTTTTATATACCCCAAATGACCAAGTGAAAATTCTAAAATATTACTCTTTAACCAATAGCGAACTGAGGCGTAACAAACATGCCATGCGTCCGCTGCAAGTTAATAAAGAAAATGAAAAGAATTTCCGTAAATACGAGTGAACATTCGTACCTGAAATAGCTGAAATAGAAGAGTTCTTGGTTGTTTCAGTTGTGCAATCAGAAGATATAGTTGAAAGAGGATAAAATGTGCCCGATGCTTTCACCACTAAAATATATATACAGAAACAAACTATAGTGAGAAATGGAAAGTTACTAATTCTAAATAAAGGTATTTATAACTATATATTACTACAATCCCTAAAAATGTCATTTCTTAGCTTCATTAACTTTTATAATATTTATGACTTATTGCTGTATTTATTCAAAACACAAAATCTACTATAATTCAATAAATACACTCGCTTTATTTGTACCAGTTTACGCAACACACTACAAAAAGTACAAACATATAAACTAAATAATATATTGAGAAAATAATATAAATAAATTATATATATATATATATATATATATATATATATATATATATATATATATATATATATATATATATATATATATATATATATATATATATATATATATATATATATATATATAAAAAAATAATAACTACAAATTCACATGCGAAATAAATAAAAACACTGACCTGAAACTTTATTTTCTGGTAATATTTGACTAAGGTTGATAGCCCGGAAATGGTTCTCTTGTAGGGGAATCCCCGGTTTACAATCTTCCTCTTTCTTAACTTGAATCTCATTAGGGAGTATAATTTCTTTTTTACACAAACTCTCACTCAAATGTTTTTGATTATGTATGGACATAGTCGAATATTGCACAAATGAATAATTACAATTATCTCTTGTACAATGAAAATGGCGATTCACTTTATTACTGCAATAAAACAAAAATTATACTCAGAAGGGCGACTATAAGTTTGGCGGCTAATGCCAGGGCATTTGCCGCATAAATATTTTAGAGTACCGGGCACAAAATAATAATTCAACAACAAATATAGATTATTTATTATAGTGTAAATTGTTAATAATTCATAGAAAAACTCACCTATGACATGAGGGTAGTCGACAATCAACATTTCTGTCGTAAAATTCAAATCCTTCTAAGATTTCAATATTGTCATGAAAATCTTTACTATGCATTAATAAAACATCATCTCTATCCGTTACGTAGAGGCACCTAGTTTGATTACAGTGATAGTGGACGTTGCCCAAGTATGGACATAGTAAATCGGGGCATTTACAATTGTCTGAATACACATCAAAGCCTTGTAAATTATAGTCTGTAATCTGAGTGACATAAATACACAAATTAGGACGAACATCTTTAAAGTTAACAGAAATATAGAATTGTCTTAGTATTTTTCTTACCGTGGGACTAGACGAGTTTGACCTATCATCTGGTGAATCTTGAGGTTCTAACTCTCGACTACTGCTTGGTGTTGAGGTAGAGGGTTTTGGTAGTTTAAAACTAGTGAAAATTGCTTGAGGTGAATCCATTAAACTTTGTCCACCAAGAGGAGACTTAAAACACAAAATCAAACAAAACATCATTTTTATTTAAAAGTAAAATCATTTAAATATTAGTTTAAAAATGAGTCCGGCGTTCACACAAATGTTGACTCATAGTGCCGTTGCACTTACACATAACATTTTCAACTATATTTTAATATAAAATTAAGAGACTCACATAATCATTCCAAACTTCAATGACGCGATTCTTTGGAGGTCTACCACGTTTTCTTCGAAACATACCATCAATAGAGGTCGCTAAATGGGTCATAGTTAATGGATCTTTGGTCAAACTTAACTTCCGCGAATACTCATGCATTTTATAATGGTCCAATCTTCGAAATGGTTTATCAACAGGTAACATGACTTCTCTACAGTTATCCTAAAATAAAAACGCATAAACAACAATAGAATGAGAAGGAAATATAACAATAATAAATAGCAACATGTTTTACATACCCAATTGCAGTGATAGTGACGGTCTTTATCTTGATAGATGCATGAGTCATCACAACGACCATTTTCAGCGTCTACAGTGATGTAAAACGCTTCAGTTACTTGTTCTTGTTGTTCATGATTGCGGGCATGTTCTCTGACACCATCTCTGCACCTGCATTTGTATTTCAGAACTAGTTATAACACCCGTCCGCACGAGAAGCGATGCCTGTAAGTGGCCGACCACTTACGCACAACATTTCTAATCACCGAGCATTTATATAACATTTGTTATTTCGGTTACAAAATAGGATATTTGTTATATTTGGGGCGTCAAAACATTAAATAATTTTACTTACGTAAATAGCATATCGCAATTTTCTACTAAACAATGATAATGTTCTGTAAATCCAAGTTCACAATTTAGGTAACATTTTTCATTTGCACAATAAAACTGTAAAAATTTTCTCCAAAAATCCTCATTGTTCCACGCTGGATCTGCATCCATGGTTCCGCTGATATACCCTCCTTCTCCATTAGACAAATCCATCGCGGACGCAGATTCGGATTCACCATAAGAAACTGGAGACGCTCGTCCATCACTCGATGTTTCTCCAGAGTTAGACATGGATGTCTGGATCATATTTATTGGTATCCCTTCAAAAGCTTGTTCGTAACTTTGAGGCATCGTCATGTTTAGAGCACCACCATCTTGGATGCTTTTCATCATGCTTTGGGCTAGTTTGAATTTGCGGTACGCTAATTCGGAGTCCTTGCGCTCATGTTTCCGTTTGTGGGAGAATAACTGTCCGGAAGAGTGTAATACGTAGTTGCACTGGGGGCGAATGCAGTGAATGTGGTTGCATACTTTAGAAAATCGACAGTTCTCATACGGACACTGTTCGTGCTTCATAAATTTTTTGAAGCCATCTCTAGATAGTTGTTCATCTTTTATATGATAGGTTTTGTGTTTTTCTGATAAATAATATATTTTATTGTAAATCCATATGAATTTATTATATTTAAATTGTATTTATTCCATTATTAAGTAGAATGTAAATAAATAATATATAACTCATATTATGAAACCCGCCCGCATGGGAAGCGATGCCGGCAAGTGGCGCATCACTTACGCGGAACATTTTTAACCCCCGTGCAATTGACAAATATGTTATTTTAATATTTTAACAGGGATAATTGATTACAAACTAAGGTATTAATTAAATGTGGTACATATATACGATTTTAAAAGTATTAATTACATTTTTCAATAGATTCTAGGGTGGATTTTAAATATTATTTAATATAAATTCTTACCCATATCAGCTTTATTTTTGAATGTATATTTACACCCGGGTCTTCGACAGTGAAAATGTGTAGTTCTTTGTCCAAAAAAAGCGCAGTAACTAGCCCCACACTCTTCGGTGGCGCGAAACCTTTGGAAGCCTTCCTGAATGATTGCAGAATCTTTACGATGATAATTCGCGTGCATTTGCACGTCAGACGTCGAAATATAAACTTTATCACATCCTTCTTTAATACAGTGATAGTGTGTTTGTTTTCTGTTGTGCGAACACCCTTGGTACCTGTCACTACAGTCGTCCATTGGACTATATCGCATAAAACCATGTTGCAAACTCTCATCTCTCTTTTTATGCCACTTAAAATGACGGATCATCTCTTCTTTTTTAACGAAAACTCGAGAATTACAGTCGAGACAATGAAAATGCTCTCTGCAACAATTAGACACTTATTATTCGACGATTTCGCAATTTAAATTCGATATATTAAATACGCTAGAGCTAGTTAATAGTTGGCAAATAATTAATAAATAAAATATGTGTGATTCGTTTAGTTAAAGTTAATAATTGAAGCTTAAATATGAGCCCGGCGTTGAGATAAATGTTGACGGGTACCGCCGTGTCACTTACGCATAACATATTACACATCTACCGGTACTAAGCTTTGATGTGTTATATGTGTTGCCTACTCAATGGCGTTAGAATTTCTTATAAAATATCAACATTGCTGTTGAAATCTAAGACATGCGTTACTGAATATCGAAAGATTGAAGGAAAAATAATGTTTTTATATATGTTTATAGATGTTATTGTTAAAAAAAGATATGTATAGCGAGTTTGTTGATGAAATCTCTTACGTATGGTGTCGAATAATAATTTATTAATGTTTACCTGTAGTTTAAGTCTTTGCAGTATGAACTACCGCATTCTAATGATGATGAGAATCGTTTTACGTATCTGGAGTAATCCAGTGGTACTTGAGCTTTTCCTAAAAGGCCCGGTGTAGCTGGATTATCCCTAGGCATGGATGCAGGTGAGACGGATTGAGCTAGCATTGCTGGAACAAATAAGAATGGTTGTTTAATGAAAATTGTTTTAGTTTCGTCTAGATAGTTGAATATCTAAATATGAAAGAAAGATAAAAAAATTGGTGCCGGTCACATGCGTCAGAGAACAACGTTTTTGATCTGTTCAGCTGTTATGTGAACGAATTCTTTTTTATTACGCTCGATTTAACGAAGAATCTTTACACAAAGATATAATTTTATTTAATTTTTTTTACGATTTCAAACTATTATTAGAGTTTGTCGAATTCCTTGCATTGTTTCTGTTATGAAACTGGTCGGATAAATCTTTTTCAAAACATCTAAAGATTGTCAATGAATCTTTACCTGGAGACCCAAAAATCTTATATATATATATATAGAAAAAAAACGTTTTTTAGTATTGAAATTTTGCACGTGTACACATAAAAGGCTTTACAAAAAAAAAATTGGATACGAAACTCGTATTTACCCTTTTATTCGAGCGAAATAAAAGAGTTTTTATTCAATATTAAAAAGATTTAAACAATTGCCCAACTGGGTAGTGTTTTCAAGGTCTTTGGCAATACTACAAGTGTTGGTTTGGTCCGTTGTAGAAATCTAGGCCTGTAGATTTATTTTAAAACTTCGCAACTGAAGGGTGTAGTTTAGTTAAATTTAATCTCGAAATATAGGGGCACCCCTATTCGGAAAAGGGTTCAATTTAATTCAAACAGTAGTTTTTATAAAGGATGTAGTTGTCAAACAAAATA
>JADQWA010001178.1:17500-205000 GCA_018344505.1 Nebria ingens riversi
TCAAAAATCAGAAATTTGTATTTACAGTCATGTGTTGAGAAGCTATTAACATAAAAATCTGACAGTGTTGAGTTTCACGGTATAATCACAAGAGTAAAACATGCAATGTATTGGATCTTGTATGTTTTATGCTTGGCTAATTAGAGACACACAGATATATCGATTTTTCTGTGGGTTTTTAAATAAAAAATGACTGTTGCGAGAGAAGAACATACATATATACGTAGATCTAACGATATGAAATAAAATATTGTTATTATTTGTTTTAGAAAACATATGGCTGTTGTCTGGTCGCGTCGTAAAATATCCGAGCGAGTATCAACGTTGACAATTCTCTACGTTGGAGCTATTTTTGTCAGGACGATCCATCTAATCTTCTTTGAGAATTTTCTGGTCATTCGGAATCCACTGTAAACTGTTTTAGACGCCAAAAATTTGGCATTTGCAGATTAAAAATTTCACCGAACAAACTCTAAGTTGCAGTCGTCTTAAAATAATTATATGCTGAGAAATACAGACGCAAGCATTTGTTTTAAAAATGCTTACTATAGTTAGGACTCACTAACTAACCTCTACATGACTCATAATTTCCTTATTACACACACACACACACACACACACACACACACACGGTAGACATATCACCTATATGCTCTAAAGGTACTTAATATAGTTACACTATACAATAAGTTTAATCAAAAATATATTTATTTCTGTTTCGCATCTTTCGTCTTCATTTGAGTAGCGAGAACATGTAGAAGTTCTAAGACTAAATTTACATTTTAGACCTAAAGGGCATTAATGTTTGTATAGACCAAATGAAAGTGCTTGAAATAAGCTACAATTTGGTGTATGATAAAGTTATTTTGAAGCTAGTTCAAGTCGAGAAATGTGTAATTAAAAACAGTGCGTCATTTAAGTAGATTCATCGAAGCAGATACAGCGACGGGATGTAAAAAATCAGAGTAGTACAGTATTTAACTGGCTTGATTTGTTCGTATAAAAAATACTGACACAACACACATACATATTCACCGTTTACTGGGTATTGTGGTGAGTTGGTTGCAAGTGTGTTAGTGAGCCTCTCTCTCTCTATATATATATATATATATATATATATATATATAATATATATACATATATACGAATACAAAGTCTCTACCCGCTTACTATTACCATAATCACACCAATTGATATATTTAGCCTAATAAAATCCTGCACTGGGACTCTCACGTCAATTCACAGCCAATTTGATCCTATTTAGTCGAGCGTTATTTTAATGTTCATAAAATATTCTCTACATGGAAATGAGCCTTTGCTCGTATATATGTGTTTATGTGTGTGTATGAGAGAAATGATGATAAATTTCCTTTAAACACTAACAGAGACAACTATACATGAACTACTTAAATTAACAGATTTTGATTGAAATAACATTTCTGAATGTTTCCAAGCGCTGTATTTCATTAAGTATCATATTGAAATATTGTTATTTGTACTTTAAAAAAATTGACCCCGGCACTCAATAATCTTGACGGTAAGTGCCCGGGCACTAGCCGTCAAGATTTATACATAGCTGTGATTGCATCTAAATCAATCAATATTTAATATAAACTTATAAAAATTACTTTTAATATATTTATTTATATATATATATATATATATATATATATATATATAAATAAATAAAAATATAAATCTTATGTGAATGTGGTTTCAATAAGACATTAAAAGTAAAGGTGAAGAAAAAAGAAACAATTATAAATATTTTCTGCCTCCATATATAAAATATACTAATAAATGAGCTTTATTTATGGGATATTGTTCGCAACTTGTATATTAACAGTTCTAAAAACACTTATCACGTTCGATTATTAGCTATACTGAAAACATCCAGACGAAAGTAATCAAATTACAATTATTATTACTTTATTTTACTGTTCACTTTTTAAACAATAGAATATATGCTTGCAATAATGCCAACAGTAATAAAATGAAATATTAAAAAATATATATGTGTCCTTTTCTACGTGACCAACTCTCCAAAGAGTTTTGCAAAAAAAAAACACTATATTTTCTGGGAAATACACAGGGTTGGCTTCATTCGAAATTAAACAAAAATTAAAACTGACGCTTTAAATGACTTTTATACCAACATTTAATATTTAGCTAAAAAGAATTTTAATTATAAGTAAAAAATTTATATTGTTTATAAACTTTTAAAATAATATTTATATTATTTACATACTTAGTTTAAAAATGATTATTCGTTTGTTAGAACTGTGTTTCGTTGTACAGTTTTACAAATAATAAACAATTTATATTTGTCATTTTAAATCTCGAGTTTTCAATTGAAATTGGTACTAATTATATAAAATTATTGTTCATTGTAGATTATTTGTTCCCTGCTTATAGAAGCACTGATACTAAATTGTTGTATTTTAAATTTGATCCAATTGACAATTGAGCATATATATGCATACAACATAGTCCAATGCCATACTCATATCAAGTACATAACACACATATAACCAGGAAATATCTTGTAAATAACTACTCAATGGACTTATTTTGTTTGTCGTTGTAACTTCAGTGCGTCATTTTTAACCACAAGCCAATCCACTAACGCATCTCATATAGTCCAAATATGTAGCAGTTTAGAAAACGCTGAACAACAGCCGTAATTATTTTTAAATAAATACAAAAACATACACACTTATAAAAGATGAAATGACAAAATTAACGACGTAAAGTACGTTTAGATACCTATAATAGACCTCGAGTTATACTCATTTAAAGTTAGACACTAAATATCAATATTATCTCTATACCAATACACAATAACATAAATAGTTAAAACCTGTGGTAATTTAGACAACGCTTTACTGCTGCCGTAACTATTGTTCAAAAATTATGAAAATATGTACACTTATAAGAGAGTAAGTGGTAAACATAATGGCGTAAAGTACGTTTAGATATCTTCATTCGTTTCAGAGTGATACTCATTTAAACTTAGACACAAAAACACATCACACATGCTAAATAATACAAATATGCAGTAATTGGGAAATTGCGTAATAACAATTGTAATTATTTATAAAAAATTATAAAAATATTTAAGCTTATAACAGATAAAATGGCGAATTTAATGGCGTAAAGTACGTTACGATATCTATAATAGTTTTCGAGATAATTCTATGCAAAGTTGGATTTAAGATAGTTTATTAAATTTAAGATTGAAATCGTAATTTTTGTTGGAAATTAATGAAAATATGCACACTTATAGGAGAAAATGTATCGAAATTAAAGGCGTAAAATATATTTTGATAGGTTGATTAATTTTAGAATACACTTCTAAAACATGGAAATTAATTGAACGCGACACATATTTCTGGCGCAATTATCTAGATAATTAAAAAACAATAAAGCTTTTTACTATTACTAGACTATAAGTCGAAATATTCAAATCGTAGAAATTATATATTTGCATAACTCATTTGAAATTTGTACGTTAGTAATTTCTGTAATTGTGATAATGATATAATAAGTTAATAATTATATTTTAATTGACTCACCATTTAGGGGATTTTTTTCTAGCTGCCCCGACGTAGGTGGGGGTGGACTTGATTGATCGTTGTGTAGTGATGATGCCAACTGCAGGAAGTTGCTAGGAAAAATTCCCTAAAACAAACAAACAAAAATTAGTATAAATTATTAAAATACAAATTATAGTTTTTATAGCCGCAACCGAAAACTAGCGAGCAATACTATGAATTTTCACAAAATTCTCATACGAATCTGACAACGATTGTTCTATAATTAAGTCATATTTAAGTATTTTTGTTTCTGGTTTAATTTTTTAGTGTAAAATCTTTGTTAAAATTACGCTTAATTATTTTCAACAATTAGTGTTAGAAATTTTAAAATTTACTGAGAAAAATCCCAAGTATTGTTCTTTTTAGTTAGATATAGTCTAAAATAACTGTTAATTATTTAAAAATTAACCAAATTATAACTTAGATGAGAAGAAATCTCCATTCATATTTTTTCTAACACATCTTTTTGATTCGATCCACATAGAACGATTATTAATGCCATCTGTTCGAGAGCTTTTAACTAGTGCTTTGTACAAAACGTTAAAAAATCATTTAAATAAGTTAACATACATATATAAATAATTAAATTAAAATTGTTTTTATGGTAATAATATTTTTTTTCGCCGTCGGCGAAATTCTATGTGAGTTGAACAATAAAAAAGAACATCGTGGGATTGTTACAGTTATTTCCAAAAACTAAATTAAATTTAGTAAATCTAAATTCATAACATTATATTTTAAAGTTCACAGAGTTAGGTGTATGATTAAAAAATTTCTAAAAAATATTAAATTAATTCATTGTTTAATTTTCACAAAAGTTAAGATCTCCATTCTGAGGAAGCGTCTAAGTTTTTACGGCACAAATGCGAGAAGTTTTGAAAATATTTGAATATTTTGTTTCTTCCGTTATAAATTGTGTTTCTAAGAAGTTAGAAGTTGTTTTAATGGATATGTTGCATGTTCTCAATTAAATAATTACACTTTAAATATAAATTAGAGAAAAATGTGTTAAAAATAGTTTTAGAGAATTACACCGTCGACTATATATGTTGACGCTAAGTGCCCGGGCACTCGCGCACATATTTACTTGGGCTCCTGCTTTTTTTTTGTACATATTTACGCATATATATTTTTTGTAAAAAATGATGAAGTTATTAGTATAAATTTTCTCCGAATTAGACAAATAAAAAAAAAAAACATAGTACGAATACAATTTTTAATTTACCGTCACTATGTGAAAGTTAAGTTATGTTTTTGCTTATTGCTTAGAGTGTATATATATATTCGTAAAATATTCTGCATACGTTTGTACATTTAACAATTGCAAAAATTAGGTGTGACTCAACTGACAACTATTTAAACAAATAACATTGAAACATATTCAATAGTTGATTAAGAAATTAATAATTTATTGATCTTTATACGAACTTTACATTTTCGCAACCAGTGACGTAGGGTGGGATAATTTCTGTTTTTAAATCATATATGAAAAAAACTTACCCTTGGATTTTGTGATTGCATAGCTGCCATTTTCGTTAAATCTGCCATTTTATTTCGGATGGCTTCAATTTCTATAGGTCCGTATTGACTCAAATCATCAATATGATTTTGGAGGGCAGGTGATGTGAACCCATTGCTGTACAGGCCGGTATTAGGTTTCTTTTTCTTCGCCCCTAGATCTAGGGGTCCTTTTTGGGCCGATTGACTACGTGGGCCGGACTGGGTTGGACTTGTGGTCCGAGTTATAGAAATATTAGGTAGTTGAGGTAGTTTTTGTAGTTCAGCCGAATTCGGCGGGGATAAAGGGGTGCTTGGTGGTGTTGGGGGTTGAGAGGGTGGACTAGGGTCTGGTTTTGGTGGGCCTAGGGTTAGATTTTCCAGAATTTTACCTGGAAACAGAAGAAAATGTGGACTTAGATGGTTTTTTTAATCAGTAAATTTTAGTGCAGTTGAAAGTAGTTAATTTTGGGAACACCCCGTATATAAAGTATACTAATCAGATGAAAGCAAAGCCCAATAATTATGTTTTCAATACAAGATTTATCACCTAATATGTTACATACTCAAAAAGGCTGAATGCATATGTATTTCTTGAAAACGAGTTTCGAAAAAAATTTACATAATAATTAAAAATAAATTTTATTCGAATCCAGTCACAGTTGAGTAAAAAATAAAAATAATAAAACCATGCAATATACGAAGAATATAAAAGAAATCAAAGAAAACTTATTTAAAAAATACAAAAAAGTACTAAAAAAAGCACCACTTTATTCATTTATCATTTACAGGATAACAAATGAATTTCCTTAACACAAGATTCGAGATAAAGACAACATCACTCGACTAAAAAGAAACCGACTTATGTCGTCTGGTGTTGGTCCGACGGAGAACTCCGAAACAAAGATGATTAATACATGAAACACAATATGTGTTCGACTGCAACAACCTATACACCTTAGCATGCGATAAACAAAGACCGAACGTCCGACTAATGAATAAATAGACTATTTATAATAAGTGCAACAGAGACATCGTGATTGGAATTCTTCGTTTTAAACAGGGATAGAAAGATGCAGGGCGTCATGTTTTAAATATATCATCAATTACAATTTGTAGTTTAATTTCGTAGAAAAATAGTTGGAATAATTTATTTCCATTAATTGTAGGGTTAGTATAGATGGAAGGGGTACAACGGAAGATGTATTTGTCAAATTAGGCCCTACAACCTCACATACGCAAAGAGTCACCTCGTAACTTTAACATTACAGTACTATAAAAATACTTTAGTAATTATTGTCAAAATTTGTATTTATGTTCCTCAATTGTGAGCACGCAATAACTGTACTTCAAATAGTGATTTAAAAATACATAATTTTTAAGATCGATTACTAAAGAAATGTAATACGATAAAAAAGTAATCTGTAACTATAGTAACGAAACAACTCGGAAATAAACGTATAATGGAAAAATGTATAATAAAACAAAAAAAGCTGAAAAAACGAAGGGAGGCTAACAAATATACATAGTGACTTGACCATTGTTCTTATTTTGAATAATAGAACATGACATTCGTGATTAATATGGTTGGAAATTCAAATTTCTCGTAGACTACGGGTGGTAGTTCAATGCTGTACCACCTGCGGCGTTAGACACTGCGCGGGAAATTCAAACTTATTCAAATCATATATAAGTACTATTTAACTTTACATTCGCGGCGGATCCGAAACCAGTATATATATATTTTTTTATTATTAATCATAGTATAACACAATTATTGTACATTTATAAATCGAATCAGTGGCTATGAAAATGCTACAACTATATATTAACATATATTAAAACATTTACTGTCATATTTAAAAAACGATTTTAATTACAAATGATTTTAATTAAAAAAATAAATTTACACATTTAATCTAACGTTAAATAAAAAGAGTTTGACCATTAAAACCATATATCCTAAGTTGCGTTAGTATAGTCAAAAATTAAAAACGAATCTAAGTTTGTCTACATTTGATTACAGTAGCTTGTAACTATAATTATAAAATACTATATAACCCCTAAGTTACGTAGTAGACATCTAAACGCTTTCTACTATAGCTAGGAGTAGGATAATAAATAAAAATACGATTTGAATTTAAAAATAAAATGAAAACAATGAACTGAATTCCATCTTTTGTGATTGAGTGTACATGCTTTTGTTCTGTGTTATTAAAGCTATTTTTCAATTTATCATAAGCCAATAACGACGATACGATCTTAAGGTTACAATAAGAAGAAGGACTTGAAGAAGGAGAAGAATATATATATATATATATATATATATATATATATATATATATATATATATATAATATATATATATATATATATATATATATATATATATATATATATATATATATATATATATATGAATAATTAGACAATTCGAATATCGTAAACTTGTTCGTTCATCTTTGTTCAACACATTAAAATATGGGTCCATTTTGTGTGTATGTGTGTGTGTGCGTATTTTTTTAAATGTCGATTATAATTTGTATAGTTTTTGATCAGTTAAATTGGAATAGCTATTACATTGGAACAAAATATATTTAAGTATTGAATAAAGTTTTTTTTTTTGAGTAGTTTAGCTTCGAGCTATTTTTTAACTGTTTTTATAACCGAAATACTCGCTCTAAAATAATTATATAGTATACTTCTAACATATGGTAAAATTATTTTTCTAATCCGGGTCAAAATATTTTAGGAAATATTACAAAAAATGGTGAATTCTTCTGTTTTCATTTTTAAGTAATTATAATCCAAATTAGAGATAGATTAGTGTATTTGTAACTGATAAGACATGATAAAATCTGTGTGAGTACCAGAGCCATCTGTTGTAGAAAAAAGTACAATTTACTGAAACTAATGTGCATAACAGGACGACCTTAAGGTCAACTATTTTCTTGTATATATATATATTTATATTAGACAAGCTGTTTACTACTCTCGAAGTCTATTGAAATCAGGAGACTGTACTCACTACCTGAGCAGTTAAAAGTTAATAGCTCACACGTTGAGAATGTGACAGTGCCGTAGAAATTAGGGTTTAATATAAGCATAGGAAAAATCAATAAATTCCGCTAAATATATTCAAAAAATGAATGACGTTATAGACTAGACTTGAACTGTATTATATTAATTGTATTTTTATGTGATTTTAGGTGACGGAACGGCACTGGTAAATCATATATACATACGTACGTATATACATATATGATATACGGTAGGCTATTGGTTAAGTTTGATGGTTAGTAGAATAGTGTAGGTCACTAACCCACTATTCTGTCTCTTTCGAATGGCCACTGTTAGAAAAAGATGAATCGGTGCTCTAAACATCAACTTATAAGAATAAGTGAGATCGCCTACGCTGCTTGGTGTAAGAGTTACGCATTCAAATCGAAGGGTGAGGCAAAAATCTAATGAATGAATTAAATATAATATCATAACTCAACTACAGACAATAACCTCATACTAATATCTATATATGCATATATTAAAAAAACCTGACTATGTCACCTATGTACTCTAATATATATATATATATATATATATATATATATATATATATATATATATATATGTATATATATATATATATATATATATATATATATATATATATATATGTATATATATTTATTTATTTGTAAGTATTTATTGTTAAATATTGATGATTTAAATTCAACCCCGGGTATGTGTTTAACTTGACGGCTAGTGCCTGGGCACTTGCCGCCAAGATTAGTCAACGCCGGGGTCAATACATATATATTGTAGTATTTATATAAAATTAATACAAATGCCATTGACAAAACAAGTTATATAAAAACGAAAATGACAAATATCCCAAACATAAATTCAACTGCTTCCGTATAAGTTGGCATTACTGTATCATCAACTCTACATATTCAAAACTAAAAGAACATTCCTTGGTTTAGTAAAAAAAAAAACTCCCGAAAAGCGTAACCGGATTGTAGCTCTTTTCGAAACGGAATATACAGTTGAGAATTGAATCAAATTTTTATATTGCTTCAAATGTGTTATATTCATTAATTATATCTAGCTGTCTCTGTTTAATTCATAATTTTAGACACACATTGTTGTCTTCGTCACACTTATGAAAAGCATGTGTTGTTTGAGACAGCTGCGTACATATAGTAAAGTTTTTTGTTTGACTTCAATTTTTTTTTTTTACTTTTATTTTGTTTTAGTAAATATTAAGCTTAGTATAAGTACGGAGGCATTTTGAATACTTCTGACATAGATTTTTTCGGTATCCGTTTTTCAAATTTATAAAATATGACCCAAAAAAGTCAAATTATCATTTTTTATATAGTCTCTTATTTTGTTTTGTATAGAATTTGTTTTTAGAAAGTTAAATTATTGAAAATTGTCCCAAATTTTTATCCTCAACATAATTCATTTATTTTACTGAGATACATAAATTAAATAAGAAAATATAATAAAAAAATAACATAGCAATTTTCTAATAATAAGCAAAAAAAGCAACCCTTATTTTAAACCACCATTCACAATAGTGAAATATAGTTATTACCTCATATTACCAACGTTTACCACAAATATACTAAAAACTACCCCTGACAACAACCCCCCAGCTAAGTTATCTTAAGATTGCCGTTAAAAAATATGTTGAGTATAAATCTGGGGAGCCATAAGTGAGAGGTATACAAAAAAATGATGTTTTCACCCCAAAATTCACCGGGGTTAAAATACTTATAGAGTGTGTGAAATTTTACTGTATTTAGGGGTGGTTTTTACCTGTTATCCAAAGAATTTTTTATGACAAAAGGTTAAGGGTGAAAACGGCTTAAAATCGGGTGAAACTTACCCCTATAGACTTTTGTAAAGTGATAGCCGTATTACTTATGGTAAATCAAACAATTTTTCACCGAATTTAAAATGGTTTTGTCTATTTCTTTATACTAAGGTTTTTTTGTTACTTACCCCATTTTTAAAGAAAAAATGGTTAAGTATCAGCAAGAAGCGTGCGAAATTTTTTACTCTCTGTTCTCGCTACTCAAATGAAACACACAAAACGCGCAACAATTATTTTCATATATTAATATCTTTATTTAAACCTAATCAAAATTAACTTTGCCATACACCAAAATGTAGCTAATTTCAAGCACTTTTACTTGGTATATACATACATTAGCGCCTTTTAGGTCTAAGGGGTAAATTTCGTCTTAGAACGTCTGTATGTTCTCGCTACTCAAATAAGGATAACAAATTATTCAAAAATAAGTTGATTATAAACATATTAAGCACTCTAAAGGCGCATAGGTGACATGTCCATGTTAGATATACCCTAAAAAAGGTGGGAGATGCCTAATGTTTTAAATTACGAATGTATTTGAATAAAAATAAAAATAATTTCAGGTCAACCAATCAAAATTTCCAAGTCACTTTTCTAATATTTTTCGGTAACGCCCCTATACAATAAATCTATAATTACAGAATGTTTATTTCGATTTCCAATCAATATCTTTGTTCAAGATCTATATTGAAAGAGAGAGATAGATAAGAAAGGAAGAAAAAAAAATCTTAAACCCAAACGAACTATACGTTTTATGCAAATGAAGTTATTGTATTTATAAGTATTCAATATACATATATTTCAGTGGTTTACGAGAGCAGCTAAGACATACGTCACGACACACACACACACAAACATATGGATATTTACGCTCGCGTTGTAAGTGCAACAAGAATAAAGCTCTGCGCGTGAGGAGCTTTCGGTTAAGTTGAAAAAGGATAGATAGATATTGGTTATAATCGAATGCAATATTAATTTGAAACATATGGCTATAAATTAATAGGTACAGTCATATCCATAAATTGAACCAGTTAATGCTATTGTTTTTTGTTGTACAGTCACCACAATAATTGCATGTCAAAAGATATGTGCGAATGATTTATTTTAATATACAAAGCGTAATTTTATTTTGAAATTATTTTCTTACTGATTTACAATCTAAATTCTATTACTTATTTATTTAATTTGGATAAAAACTTATTACGGCCCATCGATTTTGAAAGTGTGTGTGGGCCGGTTTTGATACATTTTGGTAGCCCAATGAATAATTAATATAGATATAAAAATAAAAAATAAAATATTATTAATAAAAAATAAATATCTCATCAAGATTCTTATAGGTATTTGTATATACTATAAAGTCACTATACCTAGAGAGGTACACTCGAAAAAAACCTGTTTTCTGAGTAGAATATATTTCCATAGCCACCTCTAATCAGTGTAGGTTATTAGAAAATATTCGGTGAACAAAAAATAAATTGAATTTTCAACAAATAAATTACTAAAAAAAATTTAATGTCTACTTTTTACACAACCATGATTTATACCCCAAATCTATCATTTTATATTTTAGTTATTACGGTCATTACAACTTTCGATACTCTAAAACGAAGCATTCATTTTATAAGCTCACTATTCACTAGAACTCAATTATCTAGAGAACAGATTAATAAATCAAAAAAACTTATTGATTCAAAAATATAGACAAATAAATTCCCTACAACTTTTATCTAAGTAGTTTTTTTTATCAAGTTCACAATTCACAAATAAAGCTTCGTTAAAAAATTCGAATGTATACATTTTAAAACTAAACTCAATTATCTCATAAACAAATTGATAAATCGAAAAACTTATTTATTCAAAAATATAGACAAATAAATTCCCTATAACTTTTATTCTAACAGTTTTTTTAATTAAATAAACGATTCACCAATAACGTTTGGTTAAAAATACTTAAGACAGAAACAGATCTTTCTAAAAATATTCAAACGAATTCCTGTTGTTATTTTTGTGACTGTAAATGTGAACACAATATAAAACGTAGAAATACATATGAACTGTGCGAAATAGTATATTGATTATTGCATAATATAATTCACACAGTGTATAAAACTGGTTTGGTTCTATTGGCGGTGAAAAAAAAACTAAGTAAGTAACGACCCGGTCTTATAGTGAACTATTGTTGTATGTATGTCTGTAAATACATATAGACTGAGTTCAATAGAAAATCCATTTGGTTTTATATTAAAAATTAAATGAATCTTATTTGATGAAGGAATGACTAATATAATTAATAATATTTAGGAGAATGTGTTTCAGTAGTTAACAAAAATTTCTCGTTCAACAACAACAAAAAAGTTTATATATGGTTCTTATTCCTACTGTATAGCAATAATAATCGTGATATTTCAATAGCGTCTTTCCGAAAATTATATATCAAAAGAGATTTTTAAACTTTCTAAAAACGTAAGAATAAAAAAAAAATTGTTAACCTCATAAATATAGTTAGAACTTATAATAATTTATTTGAAATTTTTTAATGTATAAATTGCTTCAGGCGTCAAACAAACAAACAAACACACACACACACACACACACACACATATATATATATATATATATATATATATATATATATATATATATATATATATATATATATATATATATATATAGATACACTCGAAAAAGTGGACACACTCGAAAAATTGTCAGATTCGATTCAAAGAAAATCAAAATAAAATTATTAAAATAAAAAATGATAATATTTATTAATTAATTTATAAAAGAAAGTAACTAGTTAATGTGATTGTATTTAAAGTAATAATGCAATCTGAAATCGCCTGGTTTCGAACTAGTGAAACTAATATCAGAATACTGAGAAGTGTATAAAATAAACAAGTCGAGAAAAAATGTTTCGAACGTGTTAAAAAATTCGAAATTACGAACATGCGATGACATATTTCCAACATTAATTCATCTTAAACAAACAGCACATAAGTCTGTTATTTGTCTAACGAACTCTAGAGGAATCTTCAGTTGTCTATTTACATATTTCGAGGCATAAGTTTACACAGATCTTTGTATGTTCATCAAAAAATTGTTTGGTAAAAAATAATATCCTGACATACGAGAGAATAAAAATAAAACTTGCTTCTATAGACTACTTAAAATATTTTATTTCTTAACTTGTATACGTTAAAAAAACAGCATATGTGATCTTAAGTATACTTAAGTAAACAGATGACATGGTAATTTGTTCAAAAAAATTCATATTATACATAGACGAATTACTGTTATTCAAATTTATTAACTAAGCATCAATAGTTCCTCTAACGGGGTTTATATATATATACCCATTATTCGAACAACAAATAAAACAAACCGCAACTCAATTATTATTATTATTATTATTACTTAAAAATTCACAGTGTAAATAAAAAATCCCCATACACACACACACACACACACACATATATATATTTCGTTAATCAAATCGAATAATCGAGCAATAATATTTGTGGTAAATTAATGATCAAGGTTGCCATGAAATCAGTCAAATCAATTTATTTTTCTGACGTATAAATAAATTAACATTTATTGTTTTTTCTTTAAATGACGTCAGAAGATGAAGTTATATATAATTGAATGAAATTTATTAGAGATAGACACAATTATGTAATCATATTTATTTTAAAATAGCTTTCTAGCTTTAAGTAGCGAATTCGAGTGTAACTAAAGAAAATTTCTAGTAGTAAAATTTGCAAACTATTATTACCTACTTGTTTGAAAATAAAATAAAAATCGAAAATAATTATTAAACAATAGGCCGGATACACATTCGACTTTGATTTCTAAAACGTAAAATAGCAACAGAAAAGAAAAAAACGTTTACTTTTGAAAATAACAGATTTTAGCACGTACTAAGTCATATGGGACACATACGCGAATATCTAATTGGAGAAAGTTACATAAAAAGGAAGCATACCTATGTTTTGTTATCCGAGGAATGTCGATTTAAATTTTAAATTGATTTTATTGAGATATCTAACGCAATACTCACAATTAAATACAATGTTCAGTTCATCCTAATCTAAATAATTCGCAAACTTAAATATACGAACGAAATAAGTAGATTTAAATCGAAAAAAAAAATGCTTATGAGAAAATTAAAATAGACTCCTTATATTAGGTTTTAAAAGAGATTTCTAATATAAAACTTAAATTTTCCCATAGGATTCGGTTGTAAAGGTTGCTTAGCAGGTAAATATTATTCGGTAGTCTGTATATCCGAACCCACATCGGGTATCACATCTATGTATTGTTCTCGCACTAAATACCGTAAAAAAAGTGAATGTTACCCCTATTTACCTAACCCGATACCTAGAACCACTTGAAATATAAGATATAACGAATTTTGACGTGGTACCCCTATTTTTTATTGCGATATAAACATACGAAACGAAATTATTTTGATTGTATAAACCAGAAAAAAAAAATGCGATAAATCACTCACTAAGAATAATAAATAGATAATAAAATAATAAATAAAATAAAATAAACTTACCACTACTGAATGCAGCAATAGGAAGTTGTCGCGTGATACTCTCAGCAACTTCAGAAGTCAATCCATAGATACCCAACAACTCGCGCATCGTATTAACCGCATACTCTCGCATATCCGACATGACCTGGCCTTGATTCGACCCCGAACCGGTACCAAACTCGCCGACAACATGCGGTTTTGATAAATTCGTAATCGAAAAACTCGATGGTATTTTAATATCCGGTTCCGGTTCATCATCCGAATTATCGGAACTGTCTGAACTATCCGGATTTCTACTCGCTGATAAGTCAATCGGTGTAAAATGTGACTCGAGTAACAGTTTCCGTGTACATAATGTTTTGCGGCGGCGGATATTGTTTTTAAGGTTGTTATTGTTGCTGTATTCGGATAGATTTAACGCGGATTCCGTGTGCTCGGAGTCGGAGTAACTCAAGTTATTGGAACAGCGGGGTTTGAAGTTTTTTCGTTTGTTACGCTTTGGAATATTGTTGGATGAGTGTGAGTTATGGTTGTTGTGATATGTATGGTGATGTGAGATTGAGTTATCCGGCTCGGAATCAGATGTATTTGCGTTCGAATCAAACACCGGTTCGAAGGGTCGCGATGATTCAAAATCCGAATCGATATTGTCAGCTTCCGTTGACATTTTAGAAGATGCAGGTTCTGCAACAAATTAAAAACACACAATAAGCTATTTTGTAAGCATTTATCGTTGAAAATT
This sequence comes from Nebria ingens riversi, assembly GCA_018344505.1. Classification (NCBI taxonomy): domain Eukaryota; kingdom Metazoa; phylum Arthropoda; class Insecta; order Coleoptera; family Carabidae; genus Nebria; species Nebria ingens. Next base: position 32,764 of record JADQWA010001178.1, read on the forward strand.
GATTTATTAAAATTCAATCACGGGTATGTGTTTAACTTGGCGGCTTATGCCTGGGCACTTACCGCCAAGATTAGTCAAGTGCGGAGTCAATTTTTTTTTTAAGTACAAATAATATTTATATAAAATTGTATGTATGTATACATATGTATGTGTGTGTGTGTGTGTGTGTGTGTATGTATATTATATATTTCGACTGATTGAGATCATATATAATGTAACAGGTTGAAAATGAACGAGACAAATTAAAAAAAGTAAAGCTTTTGTCTGAGTAGCAAGATTGCAAATGACAAAAATTTAATACTGTGAAAATTAATTCATGTGGTCCGTATTTAAGTAGTTTTTGCAGCCCTAAAAATACCTGAACAACATGGCTGAGCATATAAAATACATATTTTAAAGTAAAAAAAACCGAAGAGACTGAAACAGTGGTAGCAAAAATTTACAAATTAGGTGATTTAAAATTATATTGTCCGTAGGAAATTTCTGAGAAACGAAAATTTAATTGTTTCTGTTTCAACGGCAGACGAAATACCGACGACTTTTTTCCGGGGCGATTTTTGTAAAAGTATCACGTTCAAGTATTTATTTACCGAAATATTTTTGGTAAAAAGTCACTCATCGCAACCAGTGGCGGCGCATAAGGGCATTTACACTACACAAAAAAAGAACAAACAATCGGTAACTTACAAAAGTATTCTTTTTACCAACATCGCGTTTTTATACTTTATACGAACAAATAGATTTAGTATTAAGGACTTGTTGAGTGCACAGAGTTAACTATAAAATAATGTAATTTTCGTGATATATGTTTGCAACTAAAAGGCATTTTATTACATAATATTTCATTTGAAAATGATGACTTTTCTACAATTAAAATTTCGAGTTGTGAGCTCAATGTAATAAGATGGTTTACCCTCTTGATTTCTTGGCATCGAATCAAAATAACAGACTTTACAAATGATTAATTATGGGTCTGTCTCGTTATTTTCGCCAAGTGTGTTATTCGTACAAACTTCAAATTGTTCGGAACACATATTATTTCAAAAACAAACAAAAAAATATATAGCGAATTAAATAAATAACTAGTATCATAGAAACTCAAAAATAACACATCACCTGTTACGGTGTATATTATCGTTATAGGTTCGCTAAAGTATATTAAGAACTTACCAGTCGTAAGGCCGTAAGATTTTGGTGATATAAGCCCGGATGTAATCGTCGCCATGTTGTTTTATTCAGAGTTAATCCTAGAACAAAATATAATAATTTAATGTTAAATACACATCTATGCAATTTTAGAAAACTTGATATATATTTCTTAGTATTTATATTTCTATGTATCATACTTATAAACAATAAAATAGAAATGGACGTAATTCCGATAATTTATTAAAATAATTTTAATTGGTTTCTGTTAATAATTTACATAAACATTATTATTATTCGATCAATACCTGAAAATCCTCTCATAAATCAAAATAAACCATATAAAAAAAAACAATTATGAATTATAAATTAAAATCGATAGAAAACAAGGGGTGGGAACACGTAATTTACTTCTAAGATAAAAAATATTAATTACATATTGTTTAAAGTCAAGTATATTAACTCATAAAATAAATAAAGTATATACAATGTCCTTAATATATTTTATACGAAATTGTAAATCATAAATACGTATTTGCTGTTTATATTTTGCTTAGTAATAAAAAATTTTATGATTGTTACATTGTAAAACGAGTTTTAGTGGTTTGAACGTGTTTTTTAGCGGAGGTATGTAACAGGAGAACAGAATTATCATAGTTATCGAAGAATTTGATAACGTATTACAGAAATTTGGATTTGTACTATATTCAAGTATTTAAATATAAAAATATATTTAAATCACTTGATTAATATTCAAGTTATTGATAAATAACGTTTTCACGTGAGACAATCATAAAAACCAGGTGCCATTTTGATATTTCAAAGGTTGTTTTGATTGTTTACGAAATTCTATATGGGTATTTCTATTATAAATACAACGAATTCATGTAGATGTGTTCGGTAAATTTAGATATAAATAAATAGTTTTTTTTTATTCTAAGAGAGAGAGAAAAAAATCCATAATTGCTTTAGTATATAATGGTAAAAATTACCTGTCAAAAGTGTTTAATATTTCAATGTCATTTTGCTATCACATCAAAATGATTAATAAAGTTAATTTATACGGAAAAGTTTTGAAAAAAAAATCATGTATTTCGTAAAAATGTCAAATTACGTATGCCCTTGAGAAACAATACACAATTCGTTTAAATTTACACAAAAAAACATATCCAAATATTATATATTGAAAGTTGTTTGATAGATAAAAAGGTGCGCCTACATTTTGAATACAAATTTTAACGCAACTGTACTATTATTATGAATAAGTTATTAAGTTCAATCTCACAAAAAAACTATTATAATCTGTTGTATTCTTAACCCAAAAATTTTGACGTCTCAGATAAAAATCTTTCATGGGATTTAACGTGACTGCGCTCTTTTTTTGTATTTTAAATATTCACTTAACATTTTTAAGAGAATTAATTTTACATGTTAACTCATTTAAAAAACATTAAAAGTATGAGTCTCAACTTTATCGAATTAAAACGAATATTTTATAATTTTTCATAAAATATATAAATAGTAATTTCCATATAATTGAAATTTTACATTCCATTAAAATTATCGCGTTTTTTCAATGTTTCAATTATATATAAAAGTAATTTTATTTCGCATATAAACATTTGAATTTATCTGAAATTATTCACAGTAAATCAATATATATTTATAAAATTACTTTAATTATAATTACAATTTTTTTTAATTGGATATGTTTGCTACTATAATAAAAAATAAACTTCCAAAATTTTATAAACATATCTTGTTATATATAAGAATAATAACTAATTTAAATTTTCAGGTGCGACTACAACTGACCTACAGTCGCCATTTTGGATATTCCATAAGTGACTATGATAAAACTTTATAGTTTCATCCCAATAAAGCATTATATATTTCCTATTAAGGTGACTATAAGTACGCATTTGAATTTATTTGAAATTATTCATATTAAATCAATATATATATATATATATATATTTACAAAACTATTTTATTTATAATTATATATTTTTTAATTGAATATGACTTACTACCATAGTAAAGAATACACTTCTAAAATTTGATATAGGTATCTTGCTACATATAAGAATGGTAACTAATTTAAAATTTCAGGTGGACTTGAGTTGGCCCCACGGTCGCCATCTTCGATATTCCATGGGCGACTGCGATACCGTGTTGGTTTCATCCCAATTAAGCATTATAAGCACGTATGGTTTTAGTATTAATGTGAGTATTTGTACTTTTTGTAAATATGTTTTGTACACGTGTACAATTGACAAATTATAAAAATTAAATTCTTTTGCATATAATCCGGTGTCACACCTATATTATTCGTATATTTATAAACAATGCCTGATCTATACTCGACCGTGTGTTTGACTGAGATGGCTATACTGTATGTGGGAGCCGGTTTTACCACAGGTACGACGAAGAGGGGTGTATATAAATATGTAAATATAAATCGCTCAAGTACATTGACATATACATAGCTTACTATAAGACTTTACGGGTAATTTTTAATTTTTGAATAAAATAGAAATTCATATCTTTGTCTGGCAATTTCGCGTGGTTTCCGATGTGATACGAATTGTGCCGATATTAAACGATTGTTTTTGTAACACATTCGCGTAATGTGTGTATATAGTTGTTGTAACACTACCAGAACATGATTGTTAAACACATTACAATTACATGGTTATACTGAGACTCAAAGTCTTATTAACTATGTACGTAATTATAGGCTTTATATGCCGAGTTGGTCCGCTACCGCAAAGCGTGTACAAGCCACGGTAATCGACTGTGGTAATCGCCGTTAAGTGTAGTGGCACTACTATCGCCGTTAGCGTAGATTCAAACCAGCATTGTTTTTTAAAATTATTATTATTGTAGTTTATGCGAATTATATATCGAGAACAGTAGGAGTGACAAAAATTTTTATAGGATATAAAATATAGATAAATATGTTCTCTACAACTTTGCTTTATTCGCTTTTTTTGTAAGCTTAACCATTTTTGCAATATTCACTAATTAATAACTACCCACTACTGGTATTTTATTCATCTCAAGTAATGTTTTAACAATATAAAACATGGTCTACTTTTCATCGACCATGTACCAAGCCTACGCGATTTTTAAAACAAATATAATGATATATTACTTAAATATCAGTCACCTGGTTTAAATAAACTACTGTTAGGTACTCGATGTTATTTTAGGCCATTCATTTAATTTGTAGCCCGAAAATGATAGCGTCGCAGTGAAAAATACAATATGTTGAATATTTTCAATAGTTAGCTATAAGTTTATTCCAAATAATATAACCTAGAAAAAATTACTTTCTACATGTGCGCATTTGAATATTGTCAATTGTTATTTAGAAACTGCATTGTTTTAAAGGCAGGCTGTATTATTATTTCTTGTATGTAATATTTAAATAACTCTAAATATCTGTTTCATTATTCATAAATACCAGTGACAACTTAAAACAGATAATTTACATTGTGTATTGGTTGTATTGTGGCGACATCTAATGAACTATACTTAGTATTCGAACGAAAATAAAAATTTATCAAGGATAGAGCATATTATTGTCTATAAACTGTATTATAATTCATATATTCATAACTGTGTTTGGTTCTAGTTACCACTAGAGTAATTTCCAACCACGTCACCACTGAGTGTAGTATACGCAGGAGTACTTCCTCCCTTTATGCTACCTCAATAGAGTTTCAGATTGTGTGTGTCTGTCTGTCTGTCTGTCTGTATATGTGCGTGTGAATTTTAATAGTAACAAATTCATTATGGTAATAACATCATCAACGAAATTAGGCCGAAATTTCCGAATAATAAAATGCTAACATTATTCAAAAGACAAATTAACATGTGTCCGGCAAGCTTGTGACATTATATATCAAATATGATTGGGCCAAGAAAAAAAAAACTGTAACGAAAAACCAGTTTCTTTAAGAATTTTTAATAATTAATTCCAAACAAATTTTAATTTGTTTTTACAGTTGTTTTTATAACATATATATTTACATATTTCTTGAAATCTGATCAAAATATTTTTATATATATATATATATATATATTAAGAAAAAAAAAATCTAACCGAATTATTTATTTCTATAATATTTATACAAACAAAATGTTCGATTATATGTATAAATAAAATTATAAATAAAAAATTGATTGCTCTAAAATTTAGACTAGTTTATATATCCTCGTTTTTTACTTTTTCACAGAAAAAAATATGTTATAAAATAACTAGTTTTTAACAACAAAAAATGTGGTTGATATATAAAAATAGAATTATATATATATATATATATATATATATATATATATATATATATATATATATATATATATATATATAAAATTATAATTATTAGCTATTTAGTTATTATCGTTTCTAGTAGATGCTAGCGCCTACGGCGGTGAAAAATAATACTACCTTAACCATTCAGTACTCTTAAAAATAATACATTTTCAAAATGTCAAAAACCTATTATTAGTACAATGTTTAATTATTTGAATGGAATTAATTATAAGTATAGTTAAAATATTCATTTATATATATATATATATATATATATATATATATATATATATATATATATATATATATAAATAAATGGTAAATCAGAGGATTAAAAATTCACCCTAGTTAAAAATGTTGGAACCCCGTTTATTCCCAAATCAAATAATGAATCATCCCTTAAATTGTAACAAAAGAACGATACATAGAAAAACAATTGTTAGCGACCCTTCCATCATGAAAAATTGTACATATTAGTTAGAAAAAGAGAGACGAACCCTTGTGTATAACAAACCATCTATAAATACTATTAAAAAATCGAAATTAAGGGGGTTGACGCCATATTTCAAAAGTGGTATCAAAAGAAAGACACTCTTATTGCAATAAGGGGGTTGAAAAGGGATAAAAATTATATATGCACACATGGCAGCGCCGTATGCAAATTTTTAATATAACAAAATGTGAATCGCTAACCCCAAACTACAAAATTTAAATATCTCGAATCGAATTACTGTCGCCCAAAACAACGACTCCCTTACTCTGTCCCGTCAACGGGACAACCAGTTCATTTGGTCGAGTGTATTAAAACAGTTGGTCTATAAATCAGGTTTTCGAGCTCCATATTACAATTTCAGTTCATTCAAAATCCAAGAATTAATGTTTTCAATTTTTTTATAATTTTGTACAGTCACACACATAACTTTTCATTATCTATATAAATCATATGCATTTCATATATTGTGTGTGTGTGTGTTAATCGAATGTGAATGGTCCGTAATAGTTAATCTTTATTCAAAAATAATTTGAATTTTATCAGATAATATAAACAATTAATTTACAAGAAAAATTATCATAAAAATGTTGGTATCAATCCTAACGCTAAAACGGCTTCTGTATTTGGGCAAATAAAAATCTAACACGAGCATAAAAAAACTTGTTCTTCCAGATGCAAATTAAAATTGAATAATTTGGTTACTTTAATTTTAAAAAAAGACACACATACACACACACATACACCAGAATTTGAAGAGGGTTGGTAAAAACACGAAAATTATTTGTAACTATATGAGATGAGATATTTTGTATAATAAATTTGTTGATCCAATCTATTATCTGATTATTTTTTTCGTTTTATTATTTAAACTTTTTATATTGTTTCCAAAGGTATCTTGATTGTAGGCTGATATAGTAGAGCCGAAATATTTTTATCGGTTACACCAGCGTTATATTTTAAAAAGTCAATTTATAATTTTTTAAACCTATCTATTAACTAGTCAGTGGTTAATTGCCCTACTAAAATTAGATGTGATTTATTTCTGAATACCCGCCTAAAGCAAAATACTTTAAAAATATATATATTCAAGCTTTCGCGGCTGAAAACATTTTTATAAATTATCATTTATTTTTAACTTATTTCAAAACGAAATTTAGCGATTAATACAATTAATATTGTTTACGTTATAATACATAAAAAAAATAAAATAAACGATGAATAATCTAGTTTCAACTTACATTATTGCAAAACTACCTTTATATGCAACATTGCATAGATATATTTTTAAATATTTTATTATAAATTGAAATCAAGAACAACGACCTTAATAATTTGTTATAAAAGTTGAAAATATGCAATCATCAGTTTCGCAATTTATGTATGCAATATTAAACTGTGTGTACGTATTTTTTGTGATCCAAATACGGTGTTTTAGAACGACTTTTTGGTTTTGTTATTTAATTAAAATGCGTTTCAATTGTTTGGTTATTCACGTTTATTTTTAGGGTAAAATGTACGGTTTTTTCGTTTGAAAAGACGTTTTGTAAGGCTGGTTTATTTAAAAGCGATCGTAAAGATTATTTCAAACAGCAATTCTACTTGTTTGTAATTATTGCATGTGGGAATTGTTTAACTAGAATATATTGGAAATTTATTTCGCGTCTTTTTTTTGTAGTTGTATATGATTGTTGATTAGTTGGAAGTTCGCCAGGATTTTTAAGAGTGTAGTTCAAGAATTTAAAACGAAATGTCGAATGGTTTAAGCTGCCCGAATTTAAATTTCAAAATAAAACAAAATACCAGCTCGATATCTTGCTTTCGGAAATCTGGAATTGATTTTTTCCTTTGTTTGGGTTATTGACTTGTTTTATTTATACTTAGATTATTATGCAAAAAAGAAAACAAAATGGTATTGTTTAAAAGAATCACTTAATTGAATAATGTAATTCAAATATTTAGAAATTAATGCCATATCGACAAAAATGTATACTTTGTAATATAATTATTGCATTGTTTATCGAAAATGATAATTATATATTATATATCGTGAGAATTCAACATTTTAAATTTAATTCATCTATGCATATATTTCATAAAATTATTTTAATTCTATTTATTCTTACAGGTTCCTATACATGTTCTTTACACACACACACACACACACACACACAGGCGTAATTCAAAAAAATAGTTTCGATTCAGGGAGAGGATCAAGAGATGTATTTCCGTTAAAATCTCAGGATCGATTTTTTTTTGATGATTACTATACTTATGACTACGTATAAGAATGTAAAAATGAAGAATATTAGTCGTAAATTATTTAAACAATCTTATTTCCAAAAATAGTTTCAATTCAGGGAGGATCAAATTCAGAGAGGATCAAATTCAGGGAGGATGAAAATTCAAGGAGGATAAAATTCAGAGAGGATATGTTTCCGTTAAAATCTCCAGATCGATTTTTGTGATGATTAAAATACGTATAACTACGTATAAGAAAGTAAGAATGAAGAATATTGGTAGTAAATTATTTAAACAATCTTATTTGGTTTAATTTGGTTTTTAGTTTTTTTTTTTTATATAAATTCTCTCTAATGATTAAGTAATTTTAATTCCTAGAAGCCATTTTCAGTGAGATTTTTATCTAAATTTACTACTAATTGAGAAATATTTAAAGTTCTATAAGCCGTTTATACCTGTTCCTGTTTTAAAACATGTTACTCAGATATCAGAAGACTTTGAAACATTTTAACGCTTTTTCAACGAAAAAAATCCGATTTTTTTATCTTTTGTTATACGGTTTTATTATTCTTTTTATTTTAGTCGACCGAAATGAAGACTTGAATTAAATTTTTATTGGTGATTTTGTTTTTAGTTGTTTTTAAAAGCTCAATTGGAATTTTTTTCGAAACAAATTGAATTCTTTTAATATATTTATAAAATCACTCTAAAGTTGCGAGACCCTTTACCCCTTTCTGAGCACAAATCATTAAATTTGACTATTCATAAATAACATAAATGATATGTGCATGATTAATGAAGTGAATGTGAACTAAAAAAAAAAAGGCGAAAATTTTAATTATACAATCATTCAAACGTAAAAATTTTATGCATCTGTAATAATATTAAAAGTATTCAACAATGTATCCATACTTTTTGATCTCGATAATCATTAATCAAAGATATATTTAAATGTGTATATCAAATGAATCTATTTAAAAAGTTACAATCATTAATCACTGATTTAACAATAGATCTAGTACCCTAGTTATACTTTTTCCGATTTTAATTATAACCGAAATTTATAATATCCGATTCGAAATATACAAAAGATTTTCAGTTTATTTTCTTAATTAAATAAAACAATTAACAAATATTGATTAGCAAACGATATCACTTAAAATATGTTTAAGTTATCCAATTTTCCGGCATAAAAATCATAATTATAAATTATTTGATTACACTCAAAATATTTTTCAACTAACTCGACTACATACATTCTACAACTCATTTAATTAAAAATATATATAGTGGCCTACACTCGACTTTCTTACACGTAACACACACACACACACACACATATAAATAATCTGTCGGAAGCTTTAGAATAAAGTATGCATAGAATATTATAATAAGCTTAATTATTTATTGAAATACAGTACATATATTATTAAATTAGAAGTAAAAATCTAGGATTATTGAATAGTAAATATTTTATTGTTGATTGTTCAACGGTAAATTTGCTTTCGCAGTGTGTGTACAGTTGCACACTTTTATTTCGTTTATAACTATGAATATAATATCGAATTACTTGCAGACGTCGCGTCCCAGTATCTTTCGGTATTCAACTTTATAGTATTATATATTTTATCTCACAGAAACATTTTATTTATTTCCAAACAATAAAAATTACTTGTATTTTACTATCTAGTAGGCCATTAGAATCTTAGAAATCGTAAAATAAAAAGACACTTTTCGTAAAATCACGTTTTAATAGGGGGCCTAACCGCTCAAAAAATTCACTATTAAATACCTAGGCCATTTCTTTGAATTACATTTTAATAGTACAGCTAACTTAATTATCTAACAATTAATTTACAAATTTTATTATGACTATTTTTTTAATTGTTATTTTTCAAGTTAAAAAAATGAGATCATTGACTTTTTGAACGAATTTTATTATTTCTTTACGAAGTTTATTACTTTCGGAAAACCGTCCTAAATCTATCTTAAAACGTTACAAACAAATCAAGTGCTTACGTAATCGGTCCTAGGTATTTATGAGAATTTTAATTTCGCTGGGGATAGAACATTTAAATTGCCCAAATTGACTATAGCTTCTTAAAAGTGCAATTTTGCCAAAATTACACAATTAATACAGTTTTCGTACGTTCAGTATAAAAAATGTTTTGATTTTTCGATCGCTTCTTGCGTCGAACCGGTTTACATAAATATATTCAACGCGGCTTTTTTTAGTTTATTTATTTATTTTTTGTTGGAGAAATTGATCAAATTAACTTAAAAAATACATGGGTAATAACAATTATGTATTCTGGATTAAATTTCAAAGATTTACAAGCTTTATTATTTAAGTTAAACTTAACAAATTTCATTAATTGTGATGAATTTAAACTAAAATATTTAATTTATTTATATTAATATAACGCCTAGACAACTGCGCAATCGAAATATCTTAATACACCTCTGTGTGTAATGACATAAAAATGACATAATCTATATTTTATTTTCAAATACTCGACTTTTCAACTGTTTCTTTTTTATGTAATAAAAAACATATATGTAATAAATAAATAATTTTATACGTGTTTTTTAACGATTACTATTATTAAAAGCAATAAAAAAAAATACTTAGAACATATGTATGTTGCGCCCAAGTTAGAATTTGTGGTGTTTCTAGAAGCACTAACTAAACAGCGGTGCAATCGTCACTACTTATTAGTTAATAATGCTAAAATAATTAATCTGTACATCCGTACAAATATTTAGCGTGTATTAAAACTTTAAATATTACTTACTACATTTATAATTTATAATTATGTTTATTTAAAAATCTTTGTCGCTACGAAATTACTGTTTACTGAATTGTAAAATTTTCTAACTTGCGTAAGACGTTATCTTTGTAATCTAATTCAAATCAACATTATATTATATTTATCTTAAACTTCTAAAATACCGGCAAGATATACTAAAAACTACTTTAAATATATTCATTCATAAATTACACAACGCAAAGTACATTTGCGCCGTGTTCCCGTTCCCCACAAATTATTCCAGCCGCGGAATTTGTGATGAAACCAGGAACAAGGCACAAAAACCAGTCGCAATGATGATTTGACTAGTAAATATGCATCATCAACTCTAAACACGAAAAATAATTATATTTTATGAGCTTTTGAGTTAAAATTAGGCGTGTAACTTGAGTTACACATATATGTTTAAGTTTTGTATCATTTAAGAGTTCATAAAACGAAAATAGATTATTTTTATAGGTAAAACATCTATTAGAAATTCAATATATAGTTTTTAACTTTCAAGAAGGGGGGGGGGGGGGGGAGTATACCACATTTAAAAAATATATTTTTTAATCTTAAATATATGTTTAATTTTATAAAAATTTTATACCGCTTTTAAAGCGTATATAATTAACTCCCGAATTCCTCTAAATGAATGTGTTATCCTGGTAACCGTAAATCTACCCTTATATATGTATGAATATAGTAACTTAAAGTTAACGTTGAATACGTTAAACTAACCTCAATGTGTCCGTAAGACCGGTGCGAAGTTGTCCACCATGCTAACGTCGCGAAATATTCCGAAAAAAAATCGGAAGTGCCGAAAAATTTAAATTACATACTTAAAACTTTAAATTTAAACAATACCACTGGGACATTACGTAAATAGTTCATAAATTTAAAGAAATATTGTTTAATTATAGATGAAAAATACAAAAATTAGCGGGTGAATATGTCACACTCGAATACGAGACACAAATTCACTAACTTCACTTTAAATAAACGAAATTACGCACTTATTCGTTGAATTATCCTTCGAAAACTATAAATAAATATAATACACTTGTATATTTACACTAGGGGTAGTTTATTTGATGAATTATGACGAAATAAATATTTTATAAAGAGGGTTTATTGTTGTTGTTGGTCTAAATGAAAGTCCTGATTTTTGGATTTTAAAATAAAGTTGTTTTTAAATGAAAATTCAAGTAACATGAAGTTGCGCAGCACATGGCCTTCGACCGACTAACCATGTTTAGAATATGGGTACCCTAGCTTACTCCCTCCAAATTTACCCCCGCTCCGAAAGGCCAAAATATAACACGGTGATACTGAAATGATATTGGTTCAAATATACTTTGGTGTACACTCACTGTACGAATCACATTTTAAGTCGAAAATATTATTACTTTATCCGAGTTTGAGCGCTTTTTTTGCGCGTTTAACGCACTTCAGATAATCCTGCGCTAACTTTTAGAGGACCATACTTAAGCGCGACTCCTAAAAGTACTTCTATGCCCGACCTTAACACCCTGAGAAAGCTTGTCTAATATATAATAGTAGGGGTAATAGTTTTCAGCGCGCTACATACTCAAACGAGCTTTTAGAGGTTCATAATAAAAGATATCTCATAATAGTACTAGTGCAAGTATTATTTGAGCCCTAGAAAAGCTTTTCTAAAAGAGAGAATCGTTTTTTACTTCACATCTAATACATTTTAAAAGATTGAACTTATTTAGGACTAATATGAGCTTTTGGAGGTTTATAATAAAAGATGACTCATACAACTACTTGTTGCTTTCTGGGAAAGCTTCTTTGATAAATATTAGAGCTTTTAGAGGCGTATAGTAATACTCATACGTATAGACGAGTAGTTTATTTATTTTGACGTTATTGGCGCTACGCGCGGTTAGTTTTTTTTTTGCGCAAGTTGAAGCTTTTGAAGGTTGTGCAACTAAATATTAGTTATTGCGATTGAAATTGAGTTGTAAGGTGGAAATTTAAAATTAATTTTAGATATTCTAATTTATATTCAGAAATATCTCAGACTCGGTATAATTTAAGTAACTGTACATTATTTATGGTAAATATATTTTGTAAATTAAATTTTTATATTTCCGAAAGTAGTTTTATTTATGAAGTTATAAACCTATGAAATATAGATTAAGATCTAGATCTGATACACCTATAAATGACAAATAGTAATTTATTTTACAATAATATTAAATACACAAAAAAAAAAACTTATTCACACCTTTTAAAACTTCTGCATTCTTTAAAGCGAAAATGGCGACCATTTAACTTATGGTTTAACAAGTAGTATATATTTGAATGAGTATTTAGAAATAAACATTTCTCAAGAATCCGGCTACCTAAAAATGAGCGTTCTAACAAACGACGTTGAGTTTGTTAGCCGGAGGCCCGTATGCACAGTTACTTTCGGCGTCTACGCGCGCATATTACTTGATTCGAATTCAACTCGGAATCGTAAAATATCTCTTACAAGTTCGGGCTGACTTTTATTAGAAGATTTAGAAGCGCGCATTATTGGAATCGTTAGTATCACACGATGACAGATACTAAAATGTTTTAAATAGCTAATAGATTGTGTCAAATGAATCTATTATAGAAAAGAATTTTGTTGGGAAGCGTTACTTTGATTTATCATATTAGGATTAACACTTGTTCATTCATTTGGTTTATTGTATTTTAAATAACAATTTTTTGATTTTTTAAAAGCGTCTGGTGCCTTTTTTATTACTATTTTAAAAACTGCAGTGTAAAACGAATGAAACGAAGCAAAATTCAATCAGTTAGACAAGGATAACAGTTGGTTTCAGAAACTTAAAATTTTTACTAGAAAAGGACGTTGTATAGAGACTGGAGCAGGTGGGATAGAGACGCTATACAGCAGACCTTCACATGATAAAGATAGATTTAATATGGTGTATATAGGTTAGACTGAGATGGGAAGGGTTCATATAGTTCCACATATAAAAAGAATTAAAACTTATTTGAGATTTGGTTTCTTTCTCATTTGAGTTCGTTTACAAGGGAAAAACATGCAATTTAGCACATATTTGCTAGGGAATATCGTGCAATATCCGCATAAAAGATTTGAAATTTAAATATTGCGCCCTATAATATTAAGTGTAGTGGGAGTAAAAGTATAAAAGCTCTCCCATTTATGCGATTTATATATATGTATATGTTATTCCGTTGTATGTCTGTCCTTTTTTAGTGGACTGTACATTTTATGGTTTTAAAATACTTATAGTTTTATGGCTATTCGGTTTTTCGGTTGGACCAGTTTAAGTATTTTTTTCAAATAAAAATAAACGAAATTCTCGTCGAAAAATAAATCATATTGGCGAATGTCTCGAGAAAAACTTACGAAAAGACTTTTTTAATTATGTTTTAAAAGACGTCCCGAGTCGTTTAACGGGGGCCCGCAACATTGCAAAACGTAAAACTAAACACTATTACAGTCCTTATATGGGCCTCAGTTCGCTTCGACGGATGAATGGAAAAATTCTTAAAATTGTCTAAATCGAGTTTTTACGCAGAACAAACAAACTTGACGATTTCGTATTACGACTCTACCTATTGTCTTCAAAACTCAACTCGACTTTTTTCTGTGATTTATCGAAAAACCTCCACATATTTCATAACTCTACACGGTCCAAATCAAAATGTATATTTTTTTAAAGGCAATTTTACGAAAATAGTTCGAAATGAAATTTGATGGTGTGAAAATGGGGGTCAATACTGGTCAAAATAATTCACACGAGCGTAAAATTGCTCTTATAATACAGAAATTGTCACAACATTTAAAAAAAATCACAAAATGATATTTTTATTTAAAAAAAAATTGAATAGATTCAAAAAAAATTGCAAGTATCGTTTACGGAACTAAAAAATGTTTGTGTCTAAGGGTACTTTTAGGGTGTGTTGGACCCCCTGGAGTGTGGGTAATAGGAAAAGTAAGTTATAAGGACCGTAAAGATACTGTTCATCTTGACAAGTGTTAAAATAGCCCTTGGTCGCTATAAATAGGGGTTGGGTAACCATTGTCCAACAGATAAAGGTGTTTCAACACAATAATTTGGTTAAATATATACATAACGATTTATCGCGGTAGCCCATGGACTAGAAACAAGATGGCGATTGGAAATCAGCTGTAGTTCACTTCAAATAGTAAATTAGGGATAATTCTTAGATGTATCGAGATATTTGTTTTAAATTTTGGGAATTGATTCTTTACTGCGGTATCAAACATACCCATAAGAATAAACAATTTAATTAAATTAATCTATGAATTTGATTTAGAAAATTTTAAAAACAAGTAATAAATTTTGTTAACTGTTGAAATATATTTGTCAACTTAATATGAAATATTATTAAACGTATATGTACTATATTTTGACGTCACATTATGAGGTTCTTGACACTGTTATATTATAAACGTGCCATGTGTATTATAATTGTATACATATACGATTCAATAGTGTTCGAAAACAGTTATGATATGAACATACATACTACATAGGTGTATGGAAAATTAGTGAAAACAAATTGTATTTATTGAACAAATTTAACAATTTCGTATTGATTTAATAATTACTCTATTAACAATTTGCACACTTCCTAACCATATTTGCAACGAGACCATTATATTAAATAGCTATCAATAAATCGACGGTTTTTAATTGTTTTCTGTGACGTCATAATCGGCAATTAATACAAATAGACAATAGTGACAGTTGTAATGGAATCAATATAAAATTCTACTAGTTTTTTTTAGGATATAGAAACGTTTAGGGATTAAGTTTTGAGGTTGCGCATTCTTAAATGATGTGCCTTGAATTTATAATTATAACAGTTTTTATTTTTAAGTCGATTTGCCACTGTTTTTAGTTCATAACACTTTCTAGTATATAACATCAAAAACATTTATTTTCAATCACGGGTATGTGTTTAACTTGGCGGCTACTGCCTAGGCACTTACCGCCAAGATTAATCAATGCCGGGGTAAATTTTTTTTAAAGTACAAATAATATTTTGTGTGTGTGTGTGTGTGTGTGAAAAATAAATGTATAAAAAATAAAATTATTAAAAAGACGCCAGTCATTTTTGCTTGTGGAGTATATGCCATAAACGTCACAGAACAGTAAATCATGGTGTGCTGTGCAGTTTATGCCTTTTTGGCCAATGTATGAGTGCAAAGAATGCATTGAGTTTTATTTGAAAAACATGTATTCGCACATAATGACTTGGCCGGGTTTCGAACTCGGGTTAATTGGACAAATAAGCAGCCTTTGTAATCGGCGTCGTTTCTAAGTATAATTGTACTTAAATAGGAATAAATCAATATATAATTAATTGTTTTATTTTATTGTTTCAAACTTCATGTAAAATAACTGATATTTTCTATATTTGCAATGCATGAATATTGAGTCCTTGATTTATATATATAAGTATCTATATAAAAGAGAGGGGGGCTAGGTCCCCCTGTACCCCAACGCTCCTGCCATTGTTTATTATGTTTCCATAAAAAGAACAAGCCCACAATAAAATATTTGAATATATAATTCTTCGCATACCAATATATTATTAAATCTTCCAAGTATTCTAAGAAAATATTAATTATTTATTATTACAAAACTTCTTTGTAGCAAAAATTCATAATAAATTCGTATTTTCAAGTAATTAAAACTAATATAAGATAAAAAGAATTTCATTAATCGTAACTGTCTTCTTAGGGAAAACAATTTAGTGTTTTTCTTTGGAAATAATTTTTAAAAAAAAGTTGATTATTCCCGGGAGTTTTTCGTTTAATAAATTGTTGCAAGTGTCACCAGCTGAATTTGTAGAAAACTGTTAAAATTATGCTAATAAGTATGTTAATTGAGCGAAGAGTACACGGTAAGGGTGGACCAACCCTTGTTTGCAACACTGTAAGTGACATTTTGATGTATTGCAACAGTGCCGAGCGATTTATTTAAATATGCGCGCGAAGTTTTTAGTCATTAGCGAGCAACTTTGGATTCCCGCGTCTGGTTATGGTGTAACCGCTCAAAACGGTCTGGTTTCGACGTTGTTAGGGAGTTTCACTCAGGTTTACCAACGATCATTGAGAATTACACCAAATAATATGCTTGTTAAATGTCCATGTCCACGAGCATTAAGTTAGGCAATTACATTACAGATTTATATACATACATATCAAGTTGGTTTTCGTTAAATTAAGCCACTCCCGGATTCTAAATCAACTTTTCTATTGTAAAATGAAATCAGGAATTTAATTTTTAATATAAAAATGAAGTATATTTTTGTTAGATTTGAAATAAAGCGAAAAAGAGTCAAAAATGTGAATATTCTTGTAGCACCGTTTACTTATATAGGAAAAGAAAACGTAATCAAATGTACAAATCAATTTTCGATTAGTATTCCTAACAGTGCGTAATGTATTAACAACCATGTTTGTAGATTCATAATAATATTTTTTAATGTTAAAATATTCCGATAAATAGTTGGAATTCACTGCGTATAGTAATGCCATTTCGTCACTTCCGTCTCGAAGACCGCAATTGATATTCAAACCCTGTCCAATTATTATTATTATTTGAAATGTGATTGAAGCTTTCTGTTTCCATATAAAAACACATTTTAATCGTATTCGCACATACAAACAATACTGCGACTAATAAATAATTCCAAATAAGTTTTAGACACTTTTTTTTCAAATGAATCGATTAATATGCAAAAGCAAATATGTTGTAACGAATAAATTGAATAATTCTAACTCCTCTAGAGAGACCACAGTGATTGCATTCGCAGATTTCTATTAAAAGTGTAAACAACAGTGCCATAAATTATAAAACAGTATCTAAGATCAGTGCAAAAGACAATGTGCAGTTTACAATATGTAGTTAACCAATTCGAGACCAGTAGTTGGGTTGTGTAGTGATAGGGGCGTGCTAGTCACGCCGGAAGTATATTCATAACAGAGGAAAGAATGAGCGCGTTTTAGTTTTATTTTTTTTAAGTTTGCAATTGTATTTTGTTTAATTCGTAAGTTGTGTATGATGTTGGTGGGATGGGGTGAAGGGAATGGCGTAAGAATGTAATTTTAGATGCGTGCGATTTATCCAGTATTCTTAGTTAAGATAGTGGAATACTAGCTTTCAACTATGTGCAACTAACATATGTGTGTGAATGATATCATGTTGTCTGTATATCAAAAATATGAGATATTTTATTTAATTACGCGAATATTAAATTACTAACTGAGAATATATGAAATTCTATATAATTATACAGTAGGTATATAGAAAACGTATTTGCAATTAATATGTTGTTTATTATATTGTTTCAAATGTTTAAACATATTTGAAAATTAAGTCGAATGCGTACAATTTGTTAATAGTTTCACGTGTCTAGTAAAGGGTTAAATTCATATCAAATTACAACTAGTATTTTCAAGAAATAGAAATGTTGTTTAGAAGCATCAAATTACAATTTTAGATTTTTGGAAAACCTAAGAATCATATTACAATTTATTTATTTATTTATTTACGTTCGAAAACATTTAAAAAGAAAAATGATTTGTATCTTTAGGAGTAAAAATCGATTTACTAAAATAAATTTAAAAAAAAGCAACACATGATACATTTCGGGGTTATAAAGAAACCTTTTTCGGGGTCTTTCTACCAAAAAATCTGGTTATACAAGAAAATATTTTTTCTATTTATTTAAGGTGTTAAACATTTTTGTGAAACGAAAATATTTTTTTGTGATTTTTTGGGATTACCGAAATATATACAGGTACAACCAGTCGCTCCATGGTTTGGGTGTGCTGCCACCCAAACAACAACGAGTAGCGAACTGGCTGGTTGTAGTGTAGGTCCAGGTAAAAAATGATATGTGGGTTTTGGAAAAGAAATACTTGGGGCTCCAGTCGGATTTTTGTGTCTGCACACTCTCAAAAGACATATGCGTGTCGAAGTTATCGTGTTCTTAACTGTTGCTAAAGGGTTAGCTAATGGATGATTTCAAATTATAGTGAATTAAAAGGGAGCTGTCGAATTACTATAACAAGCTTTGGATTGACTACTTTCCGTTTTTGCACATTTATGTTTACACTCGAATTATTTTTTTAATATATTATTATTATATATATATATATTTCATTAAACTTGTCTACAATTTAACAATTTTATAAACGCAATTTAATTATTTATTGGGCCTAATATTAAAATGATTTAAATTTATAGTCCGCGCTTCTAACTAACATGTAGCTCTATTGGTAAAAATAAAAACTAAACACATGACAGGAGTTGTAAACGAAAACAGCAATTAATCGCTTATCTCTACATTTTATATACACATATAGATAACTTCATGCATATTCCCATAAAGTAGGGGTGGCAGAAACCTTTTACATTTTAAGCACACCAATAATATTTTGTGTAAAAAAATCGAATGGGAAATAAAATCGTTGTTTCTATTTATGTACACTTTGAGTTAATATTTAATAAATTTAAGAAGTTTCTAAAGATAAAGTAGGATGGTGAAAGATTGTTGTGGGGTGAGAGGGTGGGAGAGAGGAATTTACCACCCTATTTAATGGGAATAGGTGTGAAGTTATGTATGTGCACTTAGAGTTAATATTTGATAAATGTATGTAGGTGTGGTTTGTAATTTTTGGTCAGTTGGACATACACTAAATACTAGTAGTAAATGAAGGTCAGTTGTGTCAATGTGTGGTACACGAAATAGCCGTGTGTGTCGCGGTGTTTAAAAGCTTGGAACGCGAATTGTTATTTGGTGGTGTTATTTGAGTGATGAAAATCAGTAAAATGATTCATACACAGACGAACGCCATTAAAATATTTAAATAAACAAACGTGTTTATTTCCTTAAATAATGAGTAATTATACCATAGATCAACTGAAATTTATCATCGCTTATTGTTTACTTAAAAATACGGATAACCTTGAGGATTTTACATTATATGTGCATATCTATTAATTACAATATATTTCTATTATTTCATCTATTGTTATGACAGGTGTTTTCATCAAACTGTTTATCAACTATATTATTTATTTACACCATTTTTGAAATTCTAGCAGTATTTTGTTGTTAACAATATTATATTTCTAGTTCGAAAAGTTATTTTCAACTAATTTGTTTTTCAAAATAAACAAACTGTATATATATATATATTTTTGTTTCTTTCGCTAGTGTAAATAAATAAAAATAACAATTTTGATAAACATTTCTTGCGTCAAATCACACGTTAGGCATGCTTAGATAAGCGTTTAAGAATTATTTTTTGATTTATATATCCGTTGAGACACATTATCAGCATATTTTGCAAATAAACACTCATTATAGAATGTTTCAGTTGAATTTTCGACGAAATAAAAATAAAACGATTTGTAACTCATGTGGATATATAGGGTACAAAAACTAACAAGCCCAGTCACCGCCAATGCCTACATTTGATTAATTTATACTGCGTATATAGATGTTATTTATGCAATTTTAGGAATTATTTATATTTTCTGTGTTTATGAATCTGTAATGGTTAAAATTGAGCACCATTGTGCGTTATGACTTTACAAGGTATATTAAAGTATGTATTTATGTATATGTAGGTATACAGTTTATTTAAATATATATATATAAGAATTGTCAACTGTGACAAGTGAAGTGGGGAGTGTCACTGTCTCATTGTAGGCCCACGTATATATTTAGTACAGTCGGAGCTGTAAATGTGTTTCTGTAAATGTTTTCGTAATTTTTTTTTTAAATATGATCAATAGTTGTCTAGTCACTGTACTAGTTACAGAAGATTGTTAAATATCTGTAAGTGTGTAATGAAATGTTGCAATGTATTTTTTTTATAAATAATTTAAATTATTTATAAAATTGTTACTAAGATATGTATGGGGGTTTTATAAATTGCAGTTATTTTGACTAAAATATCTGTAAATCTGTAGTGAAATGTTATACATTTTTATATAATATATATTTTTATATAATATATATGTATATATATATATATATATATATATATATATATATATATATATATATATATATATATATTTTTTATTAAGTAACACATTTACGAATTTACGCATATCTAAGATAGTTTGACCTATATATCTGTAAATCTGTAGTGAAATGTCATATTTCTTATAGACAACTGTAGAAAATTGGGGTATTTATATAAATTCCAAATTATGGCACTCATAAATGTTTATAAAAAACGCATTTACGAATTTACGCATATCTAAGTTAGTTTGACCTATATATCTGTAAATCTGTAGTGAAATGTCATATTTCTTATAGACAACTGTAGAAAATTGGGAGATTTATATAAATTCCTAATTATGGCCCTCATAAATGTTTATAAAAAACACATGTACAAATTTACACAAATCGAAGTTAGTTTGACTGTAATATCTATAAATCTGTAGTGAAATGTCATGTTTCTTATAGACAACTGTAGAAAATTGGGGTATTTATATAAATTCCTAATTATGGCACTCATAAATGTTTATAAAAAACACATTTACTAATTTACGCATATCTAAGTTAGTTTGACCTATATATCTGTAAATTTGTAGTGAAATGTCATATTTCTTATAGACAACTGTAGAAAATTGGGGGATTTATATAAATTCCTAATTATGGCACTCATAAATGTTTATAAAAAACACATTTACTAATTTACGCATGTCTAAGTTAGTTTGACCTATATATCTGTAAATCTGTAGTGAAATGTCATATTTCTTATAGACAACTGTAGAAAATTGGGGTATTTATATAAATTCTTAATTATGGCACTCATGAATGTTTATAAAAAACAACTTTACAAATTTACACAAATCGATGTTAGTTTGACTGAAATATCTATAAATCTGTAGTGAAATGTCGTATTTCTTATAGACAACTGTAGAAAATTGGGGTATTTATAAATATCTATAAGTTTGTATCGAAACTCCTTACAGATAATTATAGAAAAATTAATAAGATAACAGTACTCACAAATACATTAAAACGCTTGTGGTGGCGGTCACCGGGGCCGCCCTTTTGGGCAGTATCGGAATTAGGATCAGAATTGGAGGCTAAATAAAAAATATCTCATAAGTTCTTTGAGCTTATCATAAATAAGTATAAATAGAGTTTTGTTGGCCCAATTTGAATAACAAATAACGAATCAATCAAGTTCTAAATGATCAAAGATATATTTAATAGTGAGTGTACCTGGTACATTCCTGCACATAATAAGCACGCGCATTGCTCGTGTCACCGCGACGTGTTCATCACATTGTTTTTGTGTACAACTTCATGTCTATCACTTTACCTCAATATCTTTTTTGTACCAACATACTAACCAAATCAAATATACGTACATCGCGAAATATTATTTACCCAAACGTACAATTACGATAAAATTACTAACTCAGAAATGCAATTCAATCAGCAAATTTTGTCTCACCCACACACTCGCCACGATGCCATAAACATCACATGGCATTGTGACTGATTACTGTTTTGTGTTAAATCTCAGTCCAGACCAGACAGAAATGATAATATAAATTCAACTATTTTAAATCTTTACACATCGGCATTTCTTTATTATCAGCATGTGAATATAATAATGCCGTAAGTCACACGCCATCGTTTTGCTAAGCAAAACAATTATTTGATAAGTACAATGTTAAATTCCGCGGAATACTTAAAGCCATCTTTACACCACAATACAATCATTCAATAATTAACTCACTATCGCACATGCCCGTGCGTTATTTCTAGTAATATTTTGTTGTTTGGTATTGGTTACCAACCTAATAAAGTAAATTCCCGCCAGTTTAGATTTGACAGATGATTTAATAGTAAAACTGATTTTTATGTATTATTAACTTAAACACATGTGTATGATAAACGTGTTTTAATAGTTTTTTTTAACGGTTTAGAAACCCGTTGGACAATGGTTAGTTACGTTTGTATCAAAGTTCAATCGATCCCGTCAGCTGTCAATGGGTTATAATATATATCAAAAATAATCACTTACATTGATATTATAATTTTGTAAATCATATAACTGAGCGTCAAACCGATTTTTAATATATACCAAAATGTCTTTTCATATTTAAATAGTGCAAATATAATATTCAAATTTCATAATCCCATATTTATTGTCTGGAATATACCCTTTTTTCCGGAGCACCCCGTGTGTTTATAACAAGAGGGGTACCAACGCGGAATTGTGTGAATATGTTTATAGTTTTCTACAGAGAAATGACATATTTTTTTTATGCTAATTTCCAACGTTACCGTAATTTGCATAATTTTATATATGTATGTTATAGATTGGGAATAGTCAATATGGATCACACATTTATGTTATGAAGGGTTAAATATGTGCGTAATTCCACTGGTGCAGGGTTAAAACGTCAATTCATGAAGGGTTGGTTTATTTAAAAAAAAAAGGTCTGTACACATGCACACAAAACAAACACACACATAATTGAGTTTATTGTTAAACAAATCATATCATTGTTTATATTAATTATAAGTGCATTTCTTAGAATTAACACAAAAATAAATGTGAATTGATAACTGAAACATTTCGCTCTAACCTGTACAGAACAAACTCGCTGATTGGCTCCCACATTTTTAGCTCCGCCTTTCGGTGCTTCGGATTCGTTGAGCGTATCATATACTCAACGCTCCCAAACTGAGACTTGGAATTGTATAATTTTACGCAGAAACATTGGAGCAAATCAGTCTATTCTTTATGTAGGTTATACATAATTCATAATTAACTTCTAGTATTTACCATAAATATGTTTTGTTTTGTTTTAAACTCATGTAGCATTTGTTGGTTGGCGCAAATAATTGAGTTAGGAAACAAAATGGCACATTTATGGAGTACCCCAAAGATAAATGCGACGTATGTAGGTATTTAGTTAGGAAAATAGTCAACGTACAAGTTTAAATGAATCATATTGAATTGTTTCATTAAGCAATCATCCTCATTAGGTTGGATTGGAGTTGGAGAGACTAACAAATTGTGTTTTATAGATCATCATGTTTGTTACACAGTTACACAGCATAGTTACTGAATATATGTAAAGCGTCTTTATAATCGTGTTCAATTGTCTTTCATTTATTTATTTCCTGTCCATACTCCAAGCCCTCATTTTTATGTATTTCCCCTTGCCACACAGAGACACTCAAACAGTTTTCGTATGCGGGTGGTTAACAATCGAATTTTGTCGACGTTCATCGAACGTGCACATACTTTGTATGCTACACGCGCATGCGTCTTAGACACACGTTTTAGATGCACAAATTGTTACGAAATGTACCTAATTGTTACAGATTATTGAGCTGGATTACATTCGTAATATATCTATAACTATGCTTACAGACTTATATAAGTTATAGATTTATTGAAAATAATTACACATATACCAAATAATCATCTAAACTATAATAATTAATACCTAAATATTTTCAACAATAGGAGTGTTTTTTTGTGGTTCATATACAAATATTAACTACCTCTCTCCCCCTCACACATATAGCAAAAATAGGACATATATATATATATATATATATATATATATATATATATATATATATATATATATATATATATATATATATATATATATATATATATATATATATATATATATATATATATATATATATATATATATATATATATATATATACATATATATATATATATATATATATATATATATATATATATATATATATATATATATACATATATATACATATATATATAATATATATATATATATATATATATATATATATATATATATATATATATATATATATATATATAT
Organism: Nebria ingens riversi; assembly: GCA_018344505.1. NCBI lineage: Eukaryota > Metazoa > Arthropoda > Insecta > Coleoptera > Carabidae > Nebria > Nebria ingens. The sequence continues at coordinate 57,664 of JADQWA010001178.1, forward strand.
ATATATACATATATATATATATATATATATATATATATATATATATATATATATACATATATATATATATATATATATATATATATATATATATATATATATATATATATGCATACATACATGCATACATGCATACAAGACACACACATACATACATAGTCAGTGAACAGGGGATTGAAAGATGTATTTTAGTAGAAGAAAAAAAATCGAGAGCGAATATTTTGATGATAACAATACTGAAATTATTTCGTATAAGTTAGTAAGTAAAAATAATGCCGTGACTGTTCAAGTACTGCTTATTTTTGATGAGTTGTCGACGTTAATGTGTACACTCCCATCCTCAATTATCCAGTTGATATATTTTCATATACACAACATATCACTGCATTTATTACGTATCCTGTTCGAAAATGATAAAATTATTCTGTTTTCAGGTTGAGTAATTTTTAATTCGAGCGATTTTCCAACGAATACCAAAACCATTGTACTTGTGCATCCTAACGTATAATATCACTTTGATTACCAATTTGATTTTTTTACATGGGTCGAACCTCACAAGAATCCATTTTCAAAACGGAAGTAAGTATGTGTTTCCGCTCAAAAACGACACATCATTCTATAGTTAATATTTTAAGTTAAGCTATTAGGGCTGTATTACATTTCATATCACAAAGAACGCGATATTTTAGTTGAATTATTATTTATGGATAAAATAATTTATTGATTTGATTAAGATGTTTTAAAACGTTGGAATAAATGAAGATGCTTGGCGTCTAGTGAAGTTTAGAGTGATTTAGGGAGTTCTTTTTTTTTGTTTATTTTCGTATTTGTGTAGTGGCAGTTCTGATCAAGTAAAGATGTTTTATTTATTTTTCCATGTCAAATAGACGTCAGGCCAATCCACAAACAGATATATTTAGTTGCGAGCAACCAAGTAATTTACTAAAATAACATTTTATCTGAATAGAAAATATTCCGTTAAAAACACACATGCTTTCGTTGAGCTCTGATGCCTGAGTCTGGCGTTCTGGGTTAGGTTTTTTTTTTATATAAGTTGGTACTATCTTAAAGTCCATTAACGAAACCAGATTACTTGTACGTATATATATATATGCATACATACATGCATGCATATAGCCTGCTGGCGTCTTCAAATCGAATTTCACTTCACATTTTTAAACTACAATCGACATTTTTAAAAGAGTTTTTTTTTATTGTCGTATTTTTGATTTACGTTTCAAATAATTTTACACAATTAACACTATTTTATTTCAAATATAACTATGCTCACACACGAGTGTGTGTGTGTGTTATTTGAGTGTATGTGTATGTCTATATTTATTTATTTTTTTAAATTACATATTTTAATAAATATGTGTGAGTGCGTAAGTAGTATAATATTTTTAGATTTATTTATCTTGCAAAGACCAAATAAAAAAATGCTCAAGTTCCTCCAAATTCTCAGAAGTGGATAAACGACACATAATATCTAAGTATAGCTTAAAACTTTTAAGTGTTTATTATTTTTTAAGTAAGGTCATTGGCTTTATTGGTTTATTAATTTACAAAATTAAATATATATATATATATATATATATATATATATATATATATATATATATATATATATATATAATTAGTGTGAGATTAATTAGAAGTTTAGATTGGTAAAAAAGTATTAAAAATAAAATTGTTCGAGTAATTGTTGACGTTTTATAAATTATTTTTAAAACATGCTTGATTGCAAATATTGTGGCAATGACTTAGACAAAGCTAGCAATAAAATGTGCAATAACAAGCGGTCCAGTAGAGTGAGATCGTTGCCGATCTGTGGCACAAGTGAAAGAAAGACTTGAGATATTGAATTAGCATGTGCGCTTGCGTAGAATCACACATGTGTGGGAGTGTATGACAAAGAGCACAACACGAAAAATCACAAAATCTGTAGCACAAACAAGTTAGACGAGGCCAGATGCACGAAATGTTAGCTTAGTGCGACAAAGATAGTCTAGTGAAATTGCATATATTTTGCATTTGCATTTTGCCTGTAAGGGATGGTATAGTAAGTAGAAGAAAGATAGCATCTATGTGATTTACTTGTGATGGACTGAGATGAACATACTTGACCACCTATGCAGTGGTCTATGTCGTTATATTGCCTTATTTAAATTTGTACAAGTTTTAATGAATTAAATACTGTTAATTATAAAAAATACGTATAGTTGTGCAGAAATGTTCAAGCGCTTATCTTTTGAATAACGAATCAGTACTCGGTTTTATGCTAAAATCGAAAATCATTAAAGGCTAGTTACGAAATAAATATTTTACCACCACTTACACACTATTCATTATTCTTCAGTATTCCTAATTATACTTACTCCATTTAATTAGTATTTTTCTATCTTATTTAAAGTTATTGTAATCATAAACCATTTAATCTTGAGATAATAAACAAAATACACTTTTTAATTTCCTCTGAATCGGCTATTTGTGTGTGCGTGTGTGTATCTATTTTTCCTATCTAAACTACGTATGTATAAGAAAGTCGAGTGTAAGACACTTTCAACCATTTTTGTAATCGAATACTACCCAAAATTTGATATAAACATTTTTTGTTGTAGTGAGTGTACGTTTAAATCGAAGTTCCAATCTATATACATATACAGTACCTCGTTCTTTTATTATTATTCTCAACCGTTTTTTTTCCATCGTTTTTGATTCAACAATAATTCAAAATTTGAAATAAAGAATTATAGAGACCGCTCCAATAATTAGACGCCAAGTTGTGTCAGATATAACTTATAGGAAACGGGCAGTAGTTTTACCAGACAAAGAACAACTTATACAGGTATCCGTAAAGCGAGAACAGGATCGGTTGATTTGGGGCCGACTTGCTCCGAGGTTTCAGATCATTTTGGGTGTGTTCGATTTTGTGAGAACAATCCAAAGATTATTAGATTTTTTTTTCTGTTTTGAATTTCAAAATTGTACTCACAAATTATCATTCTTTATTCAGTTTTTTTTTTATAAATATTTTCAGAAATTTTGTTTGTATTGTTTAAAATTAATTAAAATAAAAAATATTTTGGTGTAGAAAAAAATGGGGGCCTGCCAAGTAAATGAGAATGTATACTAACAAAACAAGAAATATGGAATGTGGTTGGAAGGCAAGTGTTACTGAATAAGACGAATTATTATTAATATTTCTTATTCAAACATGTTTAAAAACGCAGCATCTCCAAGTATTTCTTCAGTGGAAGCAAGATGGAACGATTTTTCTGTCTATAAAGATGACTTGACACATTATATGGTGGTATGGAAACGCGAACAAAAAACATGACGAATATATTCGAAAAATAAGAAGACCAAGATATGAAATATATATAAAAAAAAAATAATAAAATAAATAGAACCGAAGATTTAATATGATTGGAAGCCATTTTGACTGGTAAAGAATTTTTATCTTGATAAATATATGTTTCAATTGTGTTTTGAATACTATTGTTTGTCGGCTCGAATATTTTCAGCTCTCACAATTTATTTTTATTATTAAATTTGTCCACTACACATATGGACACTTTTCCCACCCTAATTCCGAAGCGCTTAGGTGATATGTCCATATTTATTATTAATCTTAAAAACTAAATAATTCTTTTACTACAAAATATAATTATTAAACAACGACGTGGACATGCCACCTTTGTGCCCGAAGGATTCTAAACATATTCATAAAACACACACACACTCGGCATACAATTAATTAGACTCAATTAAGAGCAGATAAAAAAATGTGTTTTTAATTGTTTTCATGATTAAAATACTTCGTATAGGAAAGTAAAAATAAAATCTCATCAGTGGACTGATAGTGAAAAATTATCAATTTATTTTTGTGATCATTTTGAATATGAACAAGAAAAAAAAAATAAGTTTCCATCTTTGAAATCTTTTCACCATATGATGTCTATTGTTTAAAATAATTATTGTAATTCATATATACGGTAACATGTTTCATAACCGAAGCACACGGTTGGGCACCGTCTAAGCGCGCCTTAAAAAATGAGTTTAGTTATTCGAATTGAATTTGAAAAATCATTCTGTTTTATTTTACAAGATTCCGATGCCATCCCAGACGCACGTCCCATGTAATTATTGTATTTAACTTGTGTAAAACTGACAGAGACGAATCTATACAGAACGCAGGTCTTTTCTTAGATTTCAAGGTGGAATGATATTTAATTTTTTCTTACAAATTACTTTTTTATTTATTTCGTTTATTTTTACATTCCATATTTGAATGTATTACTCCTTTTTTTTTAGGTTGAAAAATGATAGTTTAACTAGTGACAAAGATGAATATACGCATTGATGTTCGTTGGACGGAGATGCGATGATATAAATACGAAAAAAAGGATTATTCTCAAAGGTATTTTAGGTGTGGCCAAGTTTTTTTTCTTTCTAGGTCTTAAGTGTAGGCCCATCAATCTTAGAAACCTCAGTTTCTTGAATTCGAAAATGCATTAACGATTTTTAGATACAAAAATCACAAAACAAATCAGGGAAAATAAATTCATTTAAAATAAAGATATTCTCTTGTAAATGAGTATTAATTACATTCTGATTACTATTCTTGACATGATTTAGGGCACTCCTTGTACATATTAGTAAATAACAATAGGTTATATGTAGTATGCTAAGTATTTTTTTCAAATTAAAAGTAGGACAACTAAAAATTCCGGTAATAATATATATGTAATTGTATGAGTAATACTTGAGCAAATTTAAAAATTAGAAAGTGACAAATATATACAGATTCTTTACTTTGATTATTCTGTATATTGTTAAAAACTATTCGTACTACGTAGCAATAGTTATTGATCAAAATATTGATACATTTCAAAGATGTATGGATTTATTTCAAACATATTGTGTGTGTGTGTTCGTAATGAAAAAATGTTTAGAACCGTTAGGGTAACAATTGAAATGATAATCAAGATAGTTGAATTTGTTTAAAAATTTATTTTTCCATATAATAAATAATTTATTTAATAAAAGCAGTTTAAAAAAAGAGTTAAACCGAACTCATCAATTACAAAGAATGATTGGATAAAATTTCTGAAATGACTCTGAATACTTGCATATATACATACATATGAAATGTATCCCCGGTATACGAATCGATATACCGATCAATAAATACTATACAAGATCCTTATATACACCATCATACCAACCACGATGACTTGGTCCGTTTCAATACTTAATACTAATTACAAACAGAATCAGATAAAAGATGAGATTGCTATTCAACCGATGAAAATTAAAAAAAAACAATATAATAATCATAATAACTATAATAAAAAGAGAATCAAAGACTTCACTTTAGACTTTACTAAAGAATATATTTGCAAGTACAAAAAATTGACAGCGATTTTAAATTCAATTCGTTTTAAAAACTATTTTTTAATCGTTACTAAATTAAATGATTTGTCAACGTATATAAATAAATATCACATCGTTTCCGATGTTACCCGAATGAGTTCAATCTAGATATGTGTCTCGCGCATGCGTCGCTATTTAATTTTTATATATGAGTATATTGGTTTATAAATTATAAAATAATAATAATAATAATAATAGGTGATCTAGAAACGCGTATAAATTGATTAAAAAACGTACAAAAATGTTTAGTTGAGCAATAAATAATTTATTCCCGAAAAACACCTACACATTTTAACCAGTTTCGGCCCCCCTAATAAATAAAAATGTAGAAAACGTCGTGATTAAAAATTCTGCCCAAGGGGGGTTCTGTCTACGAAAACTTGTTTGAATATTTTTTCCCAAAGAAAAAAAGCTACGAAATATCTGACTTTTGGGCTAATAAATCTAGAATTTTTGACATGGACTATACTTATAGGTATAAAATGATCAAGTACACTCAACCAAACCAACGTAGTTCTTCATTAATTATAAAACATACTGATTATTATCTTTTTATAGTTTTAAGATGACTTCGCAACTATTTACAGAATATTATAAAATACCCCATAGTGCTTTTCGTATTGAACTATTATTTTTTTTTTTTTTCAGATTTTTTTTAAATCGAATTTTAATTGTTTTTAAGCGTTTTCGAGATATGTAAATCGGTCTAAGCGTAAGTTCCTTTAGTTATTTTTTTCCTTCGTCGTCTGTTGTTAGTGAATTCATTAATTAACAGACAACGTTTGTTGCAATCACGATCAAATACTGTTTTAACTTGTTGGTTTATTTAAACGATTCTAAGTATTCGATTTTGCATATCACCTACCACTACGCTAACTAAAGACGATATTGTGCGCTTAAAACACCCCATATCCTTTGCAATCGCTATTATATACCTAGTTGGACATTTTTACTTCTTTATTTCTTACTTATAGTCAATAAACACACACAGAAACCACCTTTAAACTTACAGGGTATTTACATGTATATAAATACAGAAATCTGTAGTTTAGAACACATACAAAATTACTGAATAATTTCGCGAATCAAAACAAACAAATTATACTCAAATTTATATATTATATTCAAGAGGGTTTAGTACCCGTTATGATTCTTGCTCCTTTTCGCTCTTTTACCCTTTTCCGTTCTATTCCTCCTCCTTCCTTAACAACCCCCCACCCCCCGCGCCACTTTACCAACAGAAGAACAACTAAAGAAACTATAAGAATGACTTAGCAGTATTTTAGTAAAAAAACGAGATAAAAAATAGTCGACTACATCAAACATTTTTATATGAGAAATAATACTAAGTTCTCATTGTTGATAATCTCTTTATAAATACCGATGGATCAGATCAGAAATGGTTGAATACTTTCCGAGATGACTTGTTATCAAAGCCACAAATCTATTTTGGTTACGCGGCACACATAATGACGCAGAAATGTTATCAATTCTTTTTTTGTTATTACAATTTTCATCTATATGCAGTTCTATTTTAATAATTGAGTAATGTCAACGAATCACGTATGAATTTTAAAATGTTGATTAATATTTAAATATATATATATATATATATATATATATATATATATATATATATATATATATATATATATATATATATATATATATATATATATATAAATAATGAATAAATGTTTGGGTCTTATGGGCTTTCAATAATTTTGTTTCGTGTATTGAGGCGTGGTATTTATATTAACAGTTCATTGAGTGTGACGTCATATCCGCTATATTATAGACGACGGTTCTTCTCAATATGATATGCATGGCATTACCGCATTGCAGGCGCGTGGTTCTCGTACACACGTTTATATATGTATGTATATATGTACGTCACTTTACGTAGATATCAGGACTTTGGTATATAGTGTTCCTGATATTATAGCCATTTAATATTCAATGCTTGTCAGTTACCTACGTTGATTTCCAGAATTTTAATACCAAAAGCGCGAATTTAACAACAAAAAAACAAAACGATACATAGTTGTGATTCTAACATAAATCGAATTTCGTATGATTACACACAAAATCCAATGATTTATCGCGATACTACATTTGATTTCGGAAACAAAAATGTATTAAAACTAAATGACTTAAAAACATAACTATTGAGTTTGAATATTTAATTATTTTCGAAATCTATATATGTATGTATGTCTATATGTTTCTCTAATGTGTGGTTCGAGTATGTATGTATGGGTTTGTAGTCATGTATGAATCAAATGATGTGTGGGGTATAATGATAAAATATATATATAATACATTTACTGGTAAATAGGGTGCGGCCCTTAAGCTAAGCTGAGACGTGGCAATAACCCACTGCATTGCTCAGATGGTTAGACTGGAGAAAAAATAGATTTATAGAGTAATAAAGATAGTATTGCCCGGCAGGCTTACCAACGTAATAGCCAACCAGAAAACTAACTAAGATGCATTTTTGGAATTATTCTTTTATGACTGTTATATGACCATCGAGCGTTTAGTATCGAGCGTCGACTACATTTACAATTTATTTTATTAATAGATGTTTTTAATAAGTTTAAAAAACTAAAATAACACAATAGTCAAAAAGGTATCAGTTTACCCCATAATTACGAACATCGGTCATAAGTTACCAACCCACGCATTACCAACCGTAAAACGAACTAAATCAAAGGTCCCCCTAAAAAAACTACACTATAGTAATAATACGAAAAACAGAATTGAACTTATATAATGACTAGAATTTTTTTTTTTACAAATATCTTGATTTTGATTATACGTTTGTTTGTTGTTTTTTTTTTTGTTACTTATTTATTATTTTCTCTTTTTCCAACATCCTTGCACCAATATTATACTATTTCACTCACTCATACATATACAATCGAATAAGAGTTGTTATTTTTTCGTCAAAAGTCGGCGCTGTATAATTTTTAAAATTCGATTTTTAAAAATTTCGTTCCTCACTATATAGTTATCTCTGTACGTGATTCTATTTTCTTTGAAATTCAATTTTTGTTTTCGACTCTTTTATACCTTTCAAGTTGTTTCAATCATTCTTTTGTTACGAAAACGATTTATTTCTTCTATTAAAAATATTCATTTATTATATAAATAAATATTTAAGAATGTTTATAAATATTTAATAATTTGAGAGGATCTATCGAAATTAAATTTGACCCAAATAAATAAATTGCAAAAAATTGATAACAATTCTAAAAAGGGCAACTTTACTATTTTTACAAAAAAAAAAAACATTCGAGATAAGATAAACTGTATATTTGCGAAAATATCGCAAAATCACCAAATTCTAAATGTCATTTAATATTAATTATATTATGTCTAAATGGTTTTTAAACAAATCCAAATTTAATTCTTGAGGACTCAATTAAAATTCACCTTTGTCCTCTAAGGTACACCGATAAATTTATACACTCGATTAATCCCGGAGATACTCGAATAAATATGATCTAGATATGGTTCAGTTATGTAGACAATTGTATTTAATAAACAGGTTTTGTTATTATTGAGAAATGTTATATATATGTATATGAATACATTTATAATACTATGAGTATAAAAGCTTTAAGTTGCCTTTAGATCACAAACGGGGTATGTCTAATTGGAAATACCCTGTAGACATATCACCTTAGTGCCCTAAACCAGTATTAACTTCAATAAAATACACAATATGTGTCACCTTTGTGCTCTAAGGGAACGCAATAATGATATAAATTAGCAGAATATATCTATTTGTAAATATATTTCAAAACCATGTAGACATATCACCTTAGTGCCCTAAACCGCCGAGTAAACATTAATTTTAGTAGTAAACAATTTTCCAGTTAAGGTATACTCAGTATATGTCACCTTTGTGCTCTAAGAGGATGCAATAAATATATAAACTAACGGAATATTTCAAAACTACATGGACATATCACCTTAGTGCCCTAAACGATTGTGACTACTTCAGTAGAAAACAAGTCTCAGTTATGGTACACTTTGTGTGCGTCACCTTTGTGCCCTAAGAGGTCGTAATAAATATATAAACTGACCTAGCCTTTTGGTGACCTTGTTGAGGTATTAAACAATAATAGCTTACTTGTTCGGTGGTGTGGTTTATCCGAATTGTCACAATGCACTTTTGTAATCCGACGTAATAATTTAACAACTAGTGCATACTGAGTATGTACTATATAAAAATTTATCATTTTCCCCAAAACTAACACAATTTATAGGAAGTAAATATTGATATTTAGTGCGAAAAATCGTTAGAAAAAATTGGCAAACCATAAAGAATAGTATCAATTTTGTTGTCGCGGGTCTTATCTGCGAAATATGTGTAGAAGTATACTTTTTATCAATATTTTAATATTTTTTTACTTTTGATACGACTGGACCTTGATAATTTTATCAAATTATGATTTTTAATAAAAATATACCAAGTGCATTAGGAATGCATAGCAACAGTATTTTTTTCCTAAATATATTAAATCCAAGAAAGAAAACGGCTTAATACAAAGTGGCTGCGCTTTTAAGCTGCAGTATATACAACCAACCCCTAAATATCAAAGTATATTTTTAAGCATCACCCTAACGTCAAAATAAAAAATGAATACATTTAAAAGCACATGGACACTTCATATAAATGATTATCATATGTTAACATTTTTTTTACTTCCTCAAACCCAAAAATCCCTATTTAATAAATTGTTTTTTAAGACTTCAGTTCCTTAAACAATTAATATAATGTAACATTTTCTAGCTTTGTTTTGCAGTGGGTGTGCTGTTTTAAAAGTTTTTGTCACCCCACTTTAGGGCTTACTTCAGTAATAAAACATTTTTATTTCAAACTCAAATTGTGCATTAAATAATTTTTGTTTATTCAAGTCAGATGCATCTAAAAATACGTCGTATTTTTCTGTTCCAAATTTATATTTATATTTTTTGAAAGTATTTTGTGACGGGGTACATATGGCTGTCTAAAATTATATTCGTCATAATTTTGACAGAATTGTCTATTCTTTATTTTCTAATAAAATATACTAAAAAACTGAATATTATCTAAGACTTTTATATATTAATATATTTATTTAAACTTAATCACAATTAAGTTTATTTTACACCAAAATGTAGCTAATTTCAAGCAATTTAATTTGGTATATATAAACATTAATGCCCTTTAGGTCTAATTGTAAGAGGTGGATTTAGCCTGAGAACTCGAAACGGTTTTCTCAAAAAATGAACGGAAGTTATTCAAACATACACATACGTAGTGTAACTAAATAAAGTACTAATTATAAACGAATGAACTCAATAATATATATTTTTTTCTAATTTTCGTAACTACTATCTACAATATTTTGTGATAGTTTTATTTCTTTTAACACATTCAGTTGAAAAATGTATCTATGGCCCCCGGGGGCATTTGAAACTTCCGCGTGTTGAATCTATATAATTTAGGTAATGATGGTCCCAGCATAAAAATGAGGAATTTTTAATAATAAAACTGGTCCTCACTGTGTATTAAACTGTAACACTGACTGCCAGAAGGCTTTGAGAATATAACTCGCATCACTCAAAAGCCAACGCCTTAAATTCATTGAAACTAGTTCTTCTAAATTAAGCATTTTTTCGTTACAGATTTCAATTAAAAATTTACATATTTGCCATACTCAAAATACTAATCGTGTCACTTTATTTGTTAATCGCTATGCACAACAGTTTTTATTGCGTTCATATACAATTATTTAAATATTTAAACCATCATTAAATCAGACCCTTAAAACTTTAATTGTGCATATTAACTTACCACATTTCATTGTAGCAATCCAGTTTCGAAAATCTAGTGTTGTTTTTATCCTGAAACTAAAGAATATATTTATAAATATTGTTAAAACATATCAAAAATTGATTGGTTCGTCTAAGAAATAATTTCGCAACGTTTTTTTTTTTTTGTGTAGACGTAAATTTCACTACTAAAAACAAATGCCAAAAGGAACAAATTCCTGCCCCATGTTGTTTTTTTAACACTTGTTTTATGTTTTAAATATTTTGGAATTTCCTCGACGTATGGGGGACATCGTGAGAAAACGCTAAAAAATTAAGTTGTAATTTACGCGAACTAGGGGACTTTTTCCTCAAATACAACATCCTGTTCAAAGGGTTCTCAAATTCTCACAGTTGCGTAATAATTAATAAACAACGATAATTAGTTTTAAACAATAATTATTACTAGACATATTCGTCTAAATAAAACTCTAATTTAATCATCTACACAAATAATGTTTTAATAATAATAGTACGTCCTGACGTAAGTCGAAACTTGAATATATCAAGTAGTTTTAGAGAGCGTTTTTTAAGTACCTATGTATATTATAATTTTTGGTTTTAAATAACTGTTTCAATCTACCCTTCTTCCGTTTTTAGATGGCGTCTAAAGTATTTCCGGTAAAAATATTCAACCCTTTCCAACACATGGATTTACCGTATAAAAAATGATATTCCACATGATGAAATGTACCACATGTTTCGGAATATCAACCAGAAAAAAATCTACCACAAAGTTTGACTGTATTTTAAGATTCCATAAGACAGAAACTTGCTCTGCGTTTCAATTCTAAAGAAATATAATTGGCAGAAGAGTTATAATACATATGTAAATAACTTAGAAACGAAATAGTTATTTCGAGACAGAAGGGTTGATTTTTTACTCTCATCCGAAAATAAACCAAATGGTGCTAACATCTCAAAAAAAATTAAATTAATAAAACTACTTTGATTCTATTTACCAGTAAACTGGGGTAAGTACCCTTGAGTATTAAAACAACAAAGGGCGTTGATATTTCGGGTAAAGCAAACAAGATATAAAATTTAATTACATAAATATGGTACACTGTTTTTTCAAGTTTAAAATTACTTATTGAGAACAGGATGCACTTCTTATTTTTTTAAAGTGCAAATTTTAAAATTTCATAGCGTGCGAATAAAACTTCTTTTTTTTTAAATGTATGACAGTTGTAGTTTTTAAACGTCATATATAATTTTGAGAAACATGTCATCCGATGAAGATATTGAGAAGGAAGAAGCAGGAGAGTCGCCTCGTAAGTAAGTTCATCAAAAGCGGCCCAGTGTCCATGTGTGTGTGTGTGTACTGAAGTATATTTTATGATTAATGTTTTTAGATCTGCAAAAGGTGAAGACCATTTATCGTATTTAGATCTACAAATCGAAGAGCCAATAATACCGAAATCGTTAACTTATGAAGAGGCAACTTTAGGTTTGCATATGCTGGGTAAAGATGAAAGTGGAATGCGTTATGCGTATTTAATGATAACGGCAGCGAACAAGTTAGTATTTAGTTTAAACCCTTAAATATAATATTAAATTTGCAATTGGTATCCGGTCTATATGAGCGCTAAGTAATAACATTTTTATTAAATATCTCACGTACAATTATATTTAGAAATCTGTGTCATATTATCAAATTTGTATAAAATATTAAAGAGAATTAAAAAAAAGTGTATAGAAAATTTCTAGTAATAAAAATCTATAAGTTCTAAACGGAAAATAATAAAAACACCTAAAAATTTAGGTTGTAATTACAACATCCGGCAATGCGTTAGTACGATAACACCAGCCAACTATTAGTGTTTTGTTATTTGAAAATAAATAAAAATATCAAAACTCGTATTAGAAACTAAAGTAGGGATTTTCTGATGTGTTCTAGGAAATATACCGAAATATCTGTAGTTCTAAAATTCGTGCACGTCCTAGTTTTGGATCTTAGCGGAAATAAATTAGCTTTAGATGCATTAGAATGTTTGGTGGATATGCCGTATTTAATCTATCTCCAAGTCGACAGGAATATTATTGAATCGTGTGGATTATGCACTTTAGGATTGCTACAAGTAAGATTACCAATCGAGTACACTACAATACAGTACAGTACAGTCCAGTCTAATGCAGTGCAGCGCAGTATAATACAATATAGAACAATACAACGCAGTACAGTACAGTGCAGTACAATGCAATATACTACAATCCACATAATACAACACAGTGCACCATACTACATCACAGTACAGTAATAATTATTTTTAGAGATGCATATTTAAAAATAATTAATTATAATGTTTCAGGTGTTAAATTTGGCTAATAACAAAGTAATGAACACTATTGGAATCGTGCAGCCTATTTTAGAATGTTTAAATTTAAACTGTAAGTACTATTTTTAATTAAATATATTTTGTGTGTGTGTTGGAACTAACCTTGGATTTTAAAATAAAGAAATAATATTAAATATCTGATAACTAAATAGTGAAGTTGTTACTCACAAGTGACTTCAGTTATGTACTGTAAACTTGAATATAAAATCTCATGTATGTACACATACGGTTGGGCCGTTCCCACAAAAATTTAACACTCTACAGCTCAATAATAATTACCGATTTTTACACAGAAAATCGATAAAAATAATCAATCAACTTCTATCATCAATCATTGGTATCATATATCATTCAAAGAAACATACAAATTTTTTTTCTACCGAAAAGATTTTTGTATAAAAAGAGAGAAAAAAACGCAGTGCTGCTATCGGATTACCTGAGTAGGAACCCTTCCCCAAAAATAAAAAAATAAACTCCCCTTATAAAAAACCCTAGAACGGCCTGATGGGCTTAATCTAGTCCGGCCTTTCGTACAGGATTTCCAGGGTTATGAAGTACAGCATTGGTACGGCGTTTCTGTGTTAATCAATCTTAAAATATTGAAAGAATTCTCGATGGTTTTAATCGTTGCGTACAAGCATTTAATTCTTTTCCATTTCGGGTTTAATTTTTGGATATTTCGTGAGAATTTTATAAGTCAAAAATAACGTTTTTCTTTCATTTACCTAAACGAATACGTACAAGGATTTTTAGTGCTTAGAGCACACAAGTGACAACTATTGATTTTTTTAAATCGGATTACTATATTCAGGATCATTAGAGCACAAGGGCGACATATCCATGTTCTTATTTAATTATTATTAATAATATAAAATATAATTGTATTTAATATACATTTAGTTAAATGTGTGTGTGTTGTGAATATTTAGAACACATCGAAGATTTATTTTGTCAAATTATTATTTTTAATAAAAATTAATATTCAGAATTTAGTTCCCATATAAGGGGTAAAAAATATTTGGCATATATAATCTCAAGGTGTTTCACATGAGAATAAAAGCCGATTTTTTTTCCTGTATTTTCTCGCAGAACAACGCACAGTTTTACCCTTTAACGGATAAAAAATTAAATTATCCCCAACTGGTAACCCTATCCACAGTTTAAAACTCTTTTTTAACGAAAATAAACACAGCTGTGCGAAGGGTTAAAAATTGCAAAACGTACGCTTAAGGGTTAAAAAACGGCTATATACCTAAACATCACTAGTGTTCAAAACTACCCTAAGTTTCTTTGATAACGAGGTACGTCGGACGGGCTATATTTAGGCCGGAAGGTTTTTTCTTTTCTATAACCTTTTCTTTGATACAGGGACGCAAGAAAAAGGTGTCGAAACCAGAAGGTGGTAAAATAACATAAAGAAAGTTGCATTTTTAATAAACTTACACCCGGTGCGACATCTATTCATTTTTTTAATGGAATTTAACTTTTTATATATATATATATATATATATATATATATATATATAATATATATATATATATATATATTTATGTTCAAAACTAAACATTTTCGTATTATTCTTTGTGTAATAAAGTCAAAACAATTATTACACATGAAGTAATACATTTAGCTATTCAATTATTAAGTAAATTGCGACAAAACTGCAAAAACACACACACAATATGCACATTTAATCGAAAATATATTCATAAAAATGTAATAACATTTCCTGTTTACCTGTAAAGTGTAATATTGTATTTGGCTATTACAAATATCGAATTTCTAAGAGGGGAACCCTTTAAAAAGGTCCCAAAAGTGTCATATTTACACAAATTCAAACTTTTCTCACAGTAGGTAAAGGGTGAAACAACGAAAATGTATTTTACGACAAAAAAATATCTTCAAATTACAGAAATTTTGTTGGATTGGGTTACATATGTTGGTAAAAAAAAACGTACGAGACCACCTTCTAGGGTTATTTCTTTTATGATTCGGTAAAAGGGTGTTTTTATAAGACTGAGGGTCTCTGCTACCCCGGTAGGGTGCCTTTTCAGGACAGAGAAACCATTATAATATTTTTTCCAACATACTGCGACGAATATTAATTTTAAATATTTATAATTATAGAATACAACATATTTCCAATTAATAATATTAAAATTGATTTTTAATTAAGTACGCATGCGCGTAATGCATATATAAAACACACTCGAGTAATGTCGCCAATGCTCGCTATACGAATAATAAGACAACCGTAAAAAGTTGACCCTTTTTACCCTTTTGTCACACATTATAGTTTTTATGAATATCCATTAGGATCTTTTATAATAATTCAGAATTGCATACATTTTTTTACGGTTTTTAAATTCATTTTTCAAATGTTATTTAACCCTTTACCCAACGGTTAAAACACAAATCATTTATCACGGGGAGAGAAATATATATATATATATATATATGATAAATATATCTATATATATATTGTATATATACATTTAAAGAAAATATATTCTTTTTAATAATCAATCATTGAAACTGACAACTGTAGAAAATCTGGTAAAATACTTTTAAACATTTCTAAAAAAACATGTGGTGACCTTTTTTATGAATTTTAAAATAGTAATGCAACAATTTTTTAATGTTTTTTTTTTTTTACTGCGTCTTTAATACATTTTTCTTTATTTAGATAATTTTGTGGATAATGTCGAAATGTTACCACAAGATACTCCAAATTTAAAGCAACTAGAACTTCGAGGTAATCTATTGGACAATTTACGAGGTGTATACCCTACCAGTCTAGAGTGTTTGTATTTGGTGAGTTTTCCCACTAACGCGTACAGATTACTAGTGAGTAAATGTGTAAGCTCTACTCTATAGCGACCTGTTTCGAAAGCTTTTACTGAAAAGTTCATAATTTAACTATAGATGGTTCTAATTAGATACATCTATATAATAATAATAAACTAAACAAGCTTTATATAGTTATAAATAATCTGGAGTCTTAAATAGAACATGCCCTATTGTATAAAATAAATTTAATCGATGCGTGTACTATACACGAAATAGTGTATCAATATTTGAAACACAGATGGTTCTGGTTGTTTAAAACTCGATATATTTGTGTAAGCTATAGTAAACTTAACAGGCGATCATATTTCGCATTATTTCTATAAATACACAAAAGTCTATAACATATTTAAACCCATATAAAAAATGTTTAAATTATTTTCTAGGCGGAGAATAAGATACAATTTTTATTTGAAGACACCCTGGACACTTTGGTGAACTTAAAAACTTTACATGTTCGTGATAATTTAATACATAAATTAACTGGGTTCACCACGAATTTACCAAAATTAAAATACTTAAATTTGCGTAAAAATCTTCTAACAAAACTTCGTGAGCTTAATAAATTGGCACAGTTGCGAAATTTAGAAGTTTTGATTGTATCTCAAAATCCGATATGCGCTGATCCTGAAATAATGGGCGAAGGAGGAGGGGCTGGGAAAGACGATGCAGAGGAAGAATTGGGCGAAGAAGATGAAATATTAGATAAATTTCGGTAAGCCTTATGACGATATCTGTGACATGTGAATATATACACGTTCACGACCTAACAGATAGTTGCTACAGATAGCTATTTTATTCGTTGTAGCTTTAATGTTTTGGAAGTTTGCATTTGAGAACTTTATATCGACCTTGATGACGCGTTATCTGATATGTGCACATATATGACCATTCAGGCCTAAATTAAAACTGTTATAGTGTCTACAGACACATGTTTTGGTTAAGTTTGCATTTCTATACACGTGTTTCATATAAAAATATACATTTTTCTTTGTATCGCTAATTATAATCGCATTGTTCATACATACATATGTAAAATTTGATTAGATTTATAACTTACATTATCTGGAACATGATCTGGTTTTTCATGTTGCACTATACACTGTTAAAATACATATTTAGTACACTTTCCCACACAAAAAACACATCTATATATGAGTACCGATCACGGTTCACGCGTTACTGAAGAATATTACAGTCCAATCCTGATTTGACAAGTTTGATAAACTTGTCGAACATAATCATGTTCATTATCAATTACAGCGGCGTTTAATATATGCTTAGTTTTAATGTTATTTTATATAATAATTGAATATAAAACGTATAGTAATGATGTACATATACTAATAGGTACTGGTATATATACACATAAAGCATATATTTATATTGAAAAATCATAAAGTGCATTTAAAAAAATTAAATTCTAAGTTTAAATTATTTTAACAAAAATATTGATTACATGATTCGTTTAGAAATAGCGGTCCCTTAAAAGATATTTAATTACCAAAATTATTCAAAATTAAAAATCTTAATTAAAAATTTTGGGAAAAAATTAGCTTATATAAAAGCTAATTTTAAGCCTAAATTACTCTGGCAAAAAATTCGATTACTTGATTCGTTTAGAAATGGCAGTCACTTAAAAGATATTTAATTTCCAAAATTACTCAAAATAAAAAATGTTAATTAAAAAAATCATAATTAAAAATATTGGAAAAAAATTAGCTTATATGAAAGCTAATTCTAAGCCTAAATTACTCTGGCAAAAAAGTCGATTACTTGTTTCGTTTAGAAATGGCAGTTACTTAAAAGATATTTAATTTCCAAAATTACTCAAAATAAAAAATGGTAATAAAAAATTTTGAAAAAAAATAGCTTATATAAAATCTTATTCTAAGCCTAAATTACTCTAGCAAAATTCTAGATTACTTTATTCGCTTAGAAATGGCAAAGATATTATTGAAACAAATAGAAAAGAATATTTTTCACAATTTAATTTTAATTCGTCCATTATTAAGCCGACTTCACCCTTCAGGAGTTTCAGGACATTTCAGTGAACTTAAACCCATAATACTATGTATAGTATTAAAATAATTTAAACTTCTCCGAAAGTAAACTACAGACAACTTTTGTTTAAACAAAAAAACTTATTAGCATAATCCGGTATTCTTTCCGGTTATCCTGGAAGATAATAGTATTATTCTTGGTTATTTCCTGGATTTAAAACGACTGCTTTAGATCCTAACAGCAATAATATATAAATATGAAATCATATAAACGATACCAATATACAGAAAATGTAATTTATAGCGAACGGAACAAATGTGAACCGTTGCATACAAATCACAAAATTGATTTGGCTCTTAGAGTTCACATTTTTAGCAGGGACGGACTTAGTTTAATTTACAATTTATAGAATATATTTGTGCTTTAAATAATTATTAATTTATGTTTAGATTGGATGTTCTAACCCTGTTGCCAAATTTGAAGCGTATCAATAAAAAATTTGTGACTGCTCAAGAGAGGATTGCAGCTGAATTAAAACGAGATGAAAGGTATAAAGAAATTATGGATGAAGCTAGTACAATTCATGAAGATTACGATCGGAAATATGGGGAATTTTCCGATTTTGGAGAAGGGGAAGAATTTTATGGTGAAGAATTAGAGTGATAACTAATTGTTTAAATTATTTAAATAATCGGGATTATTTTTGAATTAAACTTGATATTTGGGTGTGTTGAAATTTGATTTTAAAGTTTAAATTTATAATATCGTTTTCTCAATTTGAAATTCAAAATTTTTGAAAAGTTTAATTATTTACCGCTACGTCTTATACGTCGTATATACGGTACAAAGTTCAACCATATTTAAAGTTTGGTCAAACTTATAAATGGAAATCTGACTTATTTGAAATTTATTCAAAAAAAACAAAAAAAAACAAGCGGAAAATAAAAAAAAAACTCCGGTGAAATATATAAATGTTAACAAACAAATTATGCAAATTAGATTCCGATTGTTATATATCTTCAGGAAGTTGAAAACAAAGTGGTTTGACATATTCTTTTTGTTCCCCGAAAAACTGACTATAAATGATTCTATTTTCATATATTTACGTCAAAGGTGAAAAGTAATATGAACTCATATGAAAAATATTGCAATTGTGTATATTTGAAAACCGAGTGTCCTGTTCGCGCGTTTCCGGCCACGTTCGGTTTTCCCAGGCCCCCAACTTGCTTTACATTCATACCAACAGTTGTGTTGTGCCTGTTGCCTAGATTACACTTGTTTCCGGTGACAATTTCAACTAAAAAACACGCGTTTCAAAAATAACACATTTTATAAATAAAATGGCTCGAACTAGTGAACATTTACCCATTTTTTAAAAGTGTTTATACACCTGTTATTACATTAAAATTGTGTTTAAAATGTCTCAGATTTTATTTGATTTTCAAAATGACTTTTACACTACTCGGTACATTTAACAGTTCTGAAAATGATTAAATAATGTAAGTATAAATAAATATATAAAAAAAATCCTTGGTATAAAAACAATTCAACAGTTCGTAAAAGGGTCTAAATATATTTATGTGTTTACAAATTTAATTTAAGCCGAAGGGAGAAACTCCTTTTTAATTGTGAGGCACTTAAAATATAAACCCTTTTAAAATTATTAAATGTTTGGGTACCGTAATTACGGTTTCAAAGGACTTGGGTATTAAAAATTTAACTAAATCCAACCCTGCGAAGCTCGAGATGAATTTCACGATTAATTTACTAAATGTGTGCTTTATTAAGTAATACCAGCAACTATTAATCATAAGCGCATTTTAGTAGCCAGACCAGATATTATTTAAAATAATTTTAAAAAATTATATTATTTATTACCTTGTCAAAAATTTACTAGTTAGGATTTTTATGTTTACGATACGAATTAATCACTCTAGATTTAAGAGTTTTAAATATTGAATTTAATACACTTTTAATCCAGATAATAAGTTTATTATAGAGTACAATATAGATTGTAAACGATATGGGTAGAATTGGCGGGTTCGAAGACGGTTTAAGGTCACGCTTCTGATTGGTGGGCCAATCTACTAATGCACATTAAATATTTTTGTATTATTACCAATCTAGCTAATGGCTATTAAAATACGTGTCTACTTTAAGTAATATAGTCTAGAATATAATTTATATATAGATAATTTCTCTATGCGCTTTTATGAAAGAATATACACATTTTATGGTTCTTAAGTATATTACTGATAGAATTCCACAAGCAATAATAGTGGATATCTGTTGGTATATGTATGTATATCAGGAAATGATCGTTTGAAATGAAATCACAAAACATCAAACGACATTCCAGTTTAATCCTGTACCGAAAAACGTATAATATACAGATCGCTAAAGAATAATGTGACTATTTGTGCTATCGAACCTTTTTTCGACCGTTTTTCCATTTAATCGAACTTGTTACTATGAATGAAAGTTATAAGAGCCCCATTCCATTAAAATTTGATATCTTTTATTGGTAAACGAAAAATAGGTTTAGCAGTTCTAGTATTTATTGCTTCGCATGGTATATAGGGTGCTTAAATATTCGGTTGTTTATTCAACATTTCCCAAAAGAGAAAAATCGTGTTACATATCTAAATGTTGTCGCTTTTTCTTGTGACGTTAACCAATGCCTGTTAAATTTAATTATTTCTTTTGTTATTACGTTTCTCGAAGGTTCCCATTTTTTATCTTTTATTTTCTTAGAGATACCGTGAAAAATATTACTTGAAAATAAATTATATAATTTTTTCTCTTCGCGACGCACAGACGACGCTCTTTTTTAAAAGCATTATAAATGTTGTGCTTTATGCAAAAGTGTATAATGGTATTTAATATGATGATTTTTCAACATTTAGTATATACGGGATAGAAAAGCGTTTATGTATTTTCGTCGAGCTTATTACGAATTCATGTATTGTAATGGTAGCTAACAACTGTTTACCCCAATATGAACATCACGTATCATGTCAGACATTTGCCACTGTGTATATACAGAAAATAGAGAATGTTTTCCTCGGCTTTTTCGCAAAGCGCCAACGAATAACAAAAACCAAATTGAGAAAAGACAAAAAATTGACAAATGTCTTTAGCACCAACTGGGACATGTGATGAAACGCTGTGTCAAACGTTGAATACGAAAACCGGTTATTTTCAGGGAAAGCTTCAATTTTACACTATATAAATACGAGTAATAAAGATAATTGAACACCAGAAAAGCTCTAGCGTGATTGATTGATTGATTGATTAAATGTTATTTTATTTAATTCAATTTTCATCGTTGTCGAAGAATCCTCTTATAGATTTTCGGAGGAAAAAATAATTGACAACCTATAAATCAATTTTTCAAAATAACGATACAATTAAATATACATTTTTCTAGACAGTTTTTCGACACAATAACAAAAGAATTATACGCAAGTCAGAACCTGTCATTATGATTGATATTTCAGGGCAACAAAAAACCTAAATATTACAAATTGGTTTTGGTCTATAAATCTGTAGCTTATAAAGCTAGACATTATTTCCGTAGTAAGCCACCTGTATGCCTTGCGAGTAAATATGAAAGTATATACATATATGTATACGTAAATTGTAAGTTCGTTATACGAATTGTGGTGTCGTATAGTGTTAGAGTCAGATAACACAAAAATCGATTTAAGTTGTATTTCTTCTTTAACATTAAAGTGTAGGAGCGCGAATTTATGAACTATATATGAAATGGGAGCGCAAAATAGGGCGAATTTCATTTAGAGAGATGATTTTTATGTTTTATCGTTGTTTGATGGACAACACGAGTATAAAAATAGAGTTGCTGTTAAGTGAATTGAAGGATGATATGAGAAAATTGTTACAAAAGGGGTTTCTAGTGTATTTGGGACGATTAAACTTTCGAGAATTTCGGTTTGCTTTGGTTTAGTAACTAACGCGTACTATATTTCCTCTTGTGCCAACCACAAGGCGAAATCTAACTTTTGAATTGAAATATTTTGGGACCACAGTACAAATATCATACTACAGCTATACAAACACCATTCGTAAACATTCAGAAGTGGATTTAAATAAATATTCAATCATCTAGATGTTGCTACCTTTATAGGACTTATATAAAATATATTTTACTAAGCTCCGCCTCGTGTACGTAAATCACGTTTTTGAATAGCCCTTTTCGTGTTGTGTGTCTGAATTAATTGCTATAACATTGTATTCGAAAGCAATATATTGAATACTTTGAGTGATAGTTTGTGGTTTTGTAGAGGCGCTGTCAAAGCGTCTTTTCAAGTTAGACACAATAACTCAATCTAGGGACTTGTTGTTAGTCCGGCCCTGGATGCGATGCATAAAGCCCTCCTTCAGAGTACGAAGAATAATTGTTAAATTCATTCGACAAACAAGGAGTAGGTCAGGCTGTTTCACAAGGAATTATTCCCTAGACCTTAGCAAGGATTTCAACTTCTAGAATGTGCGACTGAATAAGCCTGCACACCTACATACACATATAATACCATCTGGGACACAGCCGCTATTCTATCTGTTTGCTCGAACAGCTCTAGAAATATTTTTTTATTTATATATATATATATATATATATATATATATATTTTATATTTATTTATATATTTGTAAGCTTTATTGCTAAATATTGATGATTAAATTTAATCACGGGTATATGCTTAACTTGGCGGCCAGTGCCTAGCCACTTACCGCCAAGTTTAGTCAACGCCGGGGTCAAAAAAATAATAATATATATATATATATATATATATATATCAACTTTAGAGCGCACAGGTGACATGTCCATATTGTTTTTTGTTACGTATATAAATATGCGAATCGCCCTTAGAGCACATAGGTGACATGTCCATGTTCTTTTATATACCTATGTATGTGTTTATTGGGTTAAAATGAATAAGTTATAAAATAATTGAAAATATAAACTATATCATCTAGGGAATGAAAGGTGTTATTGGTATAAATAAAAGTATAAATACCGAATGGAAATCGATATATTCGATGTATAAATATTTGAGACAGTTAAATGGTTAATAAAATAAAATTGTTTGGTATAGATTATACCGTTCGAAAGATATTTTATATATAGCAAACGTAATAGGTATCCTATACATGTCCGTGGCACTTTTTTTTTTATTTATGGCCTAACATACAGAGCTTTTGACATATGACAGTTTATATTACGTTGCGGTTTTTATTGAAATTGGAAAATTGAACTAGTACGACGTAATAATTATTAATACTATTTTTTATACGAAAGATAACATATTTTTAACTACTCAAAAATATTTTACACCTTATTGATATAAATATATACAAGCTATAAATAAATAGTTAATAACAATTTTTTTTTTAAACTTACCAATCCATATTTTTAGAGTATACGTAAGCTGTAACAAAAAATATATCGAAATATTAATTTATTTTGTATAATTGTTTAATAAACAACTACAAAAGCTATTGTTACCATAGAATAAAGCTTTCAACCTTAATCAATTAAATTTTACCCTTGGGTAAAACATAAATAGATCACCGGCTATTATAATGTTAAACCCGACCATTCTAATGAAAAGTACCGCTTTTGCTGTCAGTTGTGATAATAATATTTAATTCACTTATTCGTAAACACGCATTAGTTGGATAAACAGGTTTAAATCTGATAAAACCACACAGGACTCTACTCAAATAGTTGCTTTAAATAAAATAAATTTAATCCCCATGTAAAATATCTCAGAAACTATTCAACGTAGCCACAAATTGTTTAAATAAAAATTATAGACAATTAAATAATCTATAACTTTTATTCAAACTTTTTTTTTATTTACCTACTAATTTTTTTCAAAAAATGTGCTTATATATTAATTTAGTTATAAATAAATATGTGTCAGTTTTATTACAATTGAAGAAATGATTAAATATAGAATAGATTTGTCTGAATAAAAAAAAACGGAGTTATTTAGAAGCTTTACAAGTTTTATTTGAACATTTTTTATTGTCTCAACCTATCAACTCATAAAATGTCTTTGAACATAGTTCTTATGTCAGTAAAAGCATACGTGTGTATTTTAAATATTTCTTTTTTGGTTATACAAGTACCTATAGTGATTTTTTGTGACGTTGGTAACATATAGAGCCGAACAGGATTTACATCTCTTGGGGCAAATATATTTTAGACTCCACAAACCATTATTGATTTGAAATATATTTCAAACGAATATTACATTTTATTTTTTATTAAAATATATAACAAATTCGAGGGCATTTGTTTAAAGTATGTCGCCATAGTTCCTTTGTTAGCATCATCTTGTTGCTTTTGGACAAACGTAACAAAGAAGACGATGAGTGCTTGCAAAAGTTTCTCATGTTCTAAATAAAAGATTACAAAACTTTTCCATACTAATGCTGCGACAATAAGTACCTACATACTGTAACAAATTTAATCTTTTTCTCACTTATTTCCCTAACACCTGTTTACTTTGTTTAATATATTTTGGGCTTACACCAAAACATGCACATGTCACCAGTGTACTCTAAGAACTCTAAACATCCTTTTAGTATAGATTGGGTCAAGGCCTCTTGACTTTAGGACGTCTATGAACGCAATGAATCCTGATTCCAAAAAAAAGTCAGCATTTTCTTTTCTTTCATTCTCCATTTCCTCCTACCACCCTTCCTACCCACCCCCCCTAACCATTCCCTACTATTCACTCCATATCCCCCCACCCCTCACACTCCATACCATTTTCCGTATGCCACCCCCACACCTATTGCAACCTCGTTTTCCACTCATGGAAACAACGTTTTTAAAATGTAATTAGAAAAGTTTTGATTGCGAGCAACGGCCCTTTAGTGTGTCGAAAAGCTGTCGTTCTCTAACGGTATTTAAACGTGAAATATGTAATAATTTTTTTTTAAATGAATGAAAATGAAACAGATTTAGATTCAATACATGAACCAATCAGTAAATCTTCAATTTATATTTAAATTTGCATTAAATTGGATTCTACAAATAGAGTATCAAACAAAATTGGGATAGGCGAAAGAAGGGTGTAAAATAAAAAATCTCTTCCCTGAGTGTGGATAATTTTGGTTAGTAATCTGATATAGCAGATTACGTTTTTTTTTTATGTTCGCTTTTTTCAATTACCGAACAAGTCGTTTTAAAATTGTGCACAATCGAATTACCATAAGTTCTAACGGTGTCCGATTGCCACTCCGTTATCAGCGACTTAAAGGTGATCATTTGTTAGATTGACAAAAATTACAACTTAAGTATAATTACATTTGCTAACCAGAAGAACTTTTCTTAAAGCAAAGAAAAAGAAACGTATCTTTCGCCCATCATCCACAAGTTTATAATTGAGTTTGATCAAAGAACCATTACGTAATTATTGCATCAACACCTTGCTACTTTTCTTTTAATTCTATATCAAAAGTTACGACAAGCATCACCAACTACAGGGACCACTTTTATTTTCGTATATTAGTTAAGAACATACTGAATTTTTAAAGTTCAGGATTCATATGACACTTGAGATTTAAGAAACATCTTGAAAATGATCTCTAGGGTCGGATAAAAACTGTGTTACATTAATAATATATAACAAAGTTAGAAATACGACACATATATGCAAAATTAAAACTGTATTTCGTCTCTATATAAAAAACTATTCAGCGTAGAAAAAAATTGTTTGAATAAAAAATAAAGATAACTAAATTGTCTACAACTTTTATTTGAAAAACTTTTTTATAACTCTAACCAGTTCTTCACAAAACCTCTTTGAATTATAGTACCTATTTACGCGCAACATATATCGCACAGCGACAACAGTCGAAGGTGAATACAGGCTACTCGGAATAGCTTGGTGACCTTGATATGCGTAGAAGTCTATAGCCACCACCACTGTAATACACGTTATGTATATGCTTGTCTTTGTCTATCATAGTACACTCACTCTTTAGTTTGCGCATACTCCGAGTAGCCAAATTGTAAAGGCGTCATTTAGTAATTTAAAATTGAGATAATCAATTTTAAAACAGGAAATTACAACAAATGTATGTCTGAATACGTCGATAACAAGATATCTAAAATCAATTGTATACTTAGCAATATACTAAGTTCTGTTTTAATCGTATAACTTCCAATGAGTGCCTATTAGCAAGAGTGTAGCATGGTTCGTTAGGAATGATGTTACATCAAAGTTCAGGGCGTTCGTTGTGGCCGGAGTAAATGTGGTCGCTATATCCCTAGGTACAACTTTCATTAGCACGAAGTTTGAAACGTATTTTCGACCCTTTTGAGACCCAAAAAAACATTTGCCAAATAGCTATTTGATAAAACACCACAAAATTAGTTTAAATATGAGTGTTTGTTATTAATCACGCTAGACAATGCATTGTTTTCGTTTCGAATGATATATTTGGATTAAAAATCATAATTGCGCGAATGTTTGTTGTTTAAAATGTTAGTAGTGTACTTCTTTCGGTTTCAGATTGCTATGTTGAAGTTTTCTATGTTGCTGGGGTGTATATTCGTTTCAAATTCAGCAATGACACTAGAACATCAGGATCTCTTGAGTAACGAGGACTCGGCGTACTCAGTTACGTGTTATATGTGCGTGAACGTTTCGGATAATATAATATGCAATCAATATGCGATAGACCGGCCCTGTACCACAGGTAACTAATATTTATACGCTTTCTCTTTTCGATTATCCAGTTCAAATAATTATTTTATTTGCGAAAATATACATAATAAAAAATTGCTGACTTGTAATAAGTTACAGATCAATATTTTTAAATATTATTAATTATAAAATTGCTACATGACGAAGGGAATGATTTAAATTAAAAAAATGGTTATAGGTCAAACATATTGTCATACTCTACATATAATGGATTCTCGGGGTACTAGCGTACTGGTAAATAAAAAATGCGCTACAGAAGTGGAATGTCATGCATCTAAAGTAGGATGTGTCAACATCGATACTCAGTTGGTAAGTTCGAACTCTATATAGCCAACGTTGACAGGGAGGACTATTAATATTTGTTTAACGATATATTTAAATTGCCCTTCGGGTATTTATAGAATGCTTCTTATGTTTACAGATATGTGTGTCTTGTTGTGATCAAAACTACTGCAATGTATACGCGCCTACAAACTCATCGAACGCCACTTTTGATGATAAAAACACACAAATGAGATTGTTAGCGAAAAACCTGTACTTAGAACGAGATAAGGCCCTTCAAACTGTAAACCAAGCACCTATTAATGAAACATATTTAACATGGCTTTGTTTATTATTATTTTTTATATAAATGTTTACATAAACAAATATATTTTTGAAACAATTACGCGCAAAATATTCAAACGACCATTAATACTTAATTTAATAAAATATATTATTATAATTTTGGTAAAAATTCCTAAACAAATAATTTTTTTTAAATATATATCT
Source organism: Nebria ingens riversi (assembly GCA_018344505.1). Classification (NCBI taxonomy): domain Eukaryota; kingdom Metazoa; phylum Arthropoda; class Insecta; order Coleoptera; family Carabidae; genus Nebria; species Nebria ingens. The sequence goes on from JADQWA010001178.1 coordinate 85,680, forward strand.
AAATACGTATCATGATTGTATATCTAAATAATAATAATAAAATATCATTGTTGAATATTTGAAATAACCGCAAAATTTAGACGCTTTTATTGGATAAATGCATAACCACGTGACTTTACTGACTGCCAAATAAATATTGTATGTTGCTCGCCGATTTTTAAATAAATTATAATATTAACGACCCTTAACGAATTAAATATATATTTGATGAATATTGCTTGATTTTCAGTGGTAGACGCTGGCTATTATATATGTGGTTATGTGGTTAAGAAGTAGATTTCGGTAAGGGTATTAGATTGTATTGTATTAAGTATATTATTATAATTATTGTAAAAATGTAAATAATAAATATTTTAACAGTAATATTAAATTGTTTTACTGTGTGTGTGTGTTTATTTATATATAATAGTCGAATATTTGTAGGATAGCATTTACAATAATTTTGGAACATACCGCGAATATAGTGTAAATGTTATGTGAACGGGTAGTAAACAACAGGGAAAAAATCTTTGCTGTAACAAACCGATGCTATTTGTAATAAAAATTGCTTTAAATCGTATAAATTAGAAGGCATTGGGAATAAAATAATTGAAAATCATCTGAAATATTCATCTGAAGAGGTATGTCAAATTTTGTTTAACAAAAAATTAGAAAAAGCTCAAACAAAAAAATATCTTCACTTAAATTGTTTTAAAAAATGAACAAATATTATTTAACGTCAATTAAACGTGTTAGAAAATGTCAAAATACCAATTCCGATGTTTAAGCATTTCAAGTATCCAAATGTTTAATGGTTACCAACAATTTTTGGTTTTAGTGAGGCGTATACTTAGGTTTTCGGTGAAAATTGGGTTTGGTTGAATATTTGCCGGAATTTCAAGTGAATATTGTTGGAAATTGTCAAAAAACATGCCTAGCGAGCAGTTGAGCATGGCTAACGACCCTTACAGCAGCGAAAGGGCCGTATTAAGGTATTTTAAAGTACTTCATTTCCTTAAATATACACCGTTGCTTGTTCAGCTCCGCAGAGTATAATAAAAAACGTTACAAACTTTAGTTAAAAGGACAAAAACATTCATTAAATGAATTAACATTTATATATGCGATAAAAACTAATATACATGTTCGCCATCATGTTTAGTTCAGTTGTGAATTACATAAAGCGGCTTCCACACCACAAAAAAAAAAAAAAACCTTCAGATAAACCCAAAAATAACCCTGCTAACAATTCCTTTATCCTAGCATCCCTGACATGCAAATCAAACAGGAACAATCTGACCCCAAAAACACTGATATATTAATTTTGAAAGAAATCGAACGACTAAGTAACCCCATGCAAGAATACACAATCAGTTCAGAGGAACTGATCTCTACGGATGATATATGTATTTCTCCAATGGATTCTGATCAGGTTATACTTAAATAAATGCTTTTTCAACTGCAATTTTATGACGTCAATTTTATGACCAATAGTTTTTAAAAAAAGTTAACATTTTAATTGTTTTATAACTAATAATAATAGATTTTATTATGACGTCACTGGTCACTTCTAGACGATTTTATGACTAATTAAAATTTAAATGGTTAGTTTTAAAATAAATTAGTTAAATGTTTAATACGAAATTAACAACGACTTTAAGCTGATATTATGACCAAATATATTTAATTTATAGAGTTTTTATGACGTCACTGGTCAGTTTTAGATGATTTTCTGAGTAATTAGGGTTGAATCGATAGTTTTGAAATAAATGTTGATTGTTTTATAGAATTTAATGACGGATTTTAATAAATTACCAGTTGAGTTGGCAGTGCCTTGTAAAAGTGAAGCGATGAAATCCGAAAAGTCCCATTTTGTCAAATATGTCATGAAAGACGGGAAGCATATGAAGATATGGGAGTGCGGAATATGTGAATATTAATTCATTGCGTTTGAAATTCATTCGAGTGTTGTAATTGTATAAATGTTTGTGATTAGGTTCGAAGGAGTTTGGACACCAATACACTTTAATGCGACACTTACCGACACATACGGATGAACGGAAATTCAGATGTAATACATGCGGAAAAGGTAAAGCGTGAATACATAAATTAATCATCGATATTTTGATAATTAAGTGGAACAGTAATTGTAGTTTGGTCCAAATGAGAGAGAAACGTATATTAAAATCGAATCAAAAGTTTATCGAAAATCCACGAGTTGAAAATAACGCTTTAATAACACATCAATCAAAAATGACTTTTATAAATTAAACCCAGATTTAATCTTGTTAAACGATTTTATTACCGGATTTTAATATTTATAAACGCCCCAAAATGTATAATTAATAATAATTGAAAATGACTTTACAGATTTATACGAAAAACTATTACTTAAATTCGTTGAAAGATACACTCCATATTTGCAATATGCTCAACACATCCGGTTTTTATTCTATCATTTTCTATACAAATCACGCATACGTTCAATTTTCCGAAACATAAAGATCACTTTAACCCACCATGGCATCCCAGTAAACCGTTTCCGGTTGCATTTCCCTGCGAAATTACCACCTCGGTCCAAATCTGATTACACCCATAACCACCCTAATCCCATTCCGAAAATATCCGTAGCGTTTCGACAGATGTCCACGTTATCGCAGCACAGAGCTATCCATTCGGCGGAGCGGCCGTATGTTTGTGAAATTTGCCGGAAAACTTTTAACAGAGTTTCTACGTTGATAAGTCATCGGAAAACGCATACTGGACATAAGCCGCATCGGTGTCATTTGTGTAATAAAGCTTTTCACCAAAAAGGTACGGGCAAAGCCAATTTACATTTCGAAACAAGTTTCGTTTACGCAAATGTTTTCATTTAGGCAATCTGAGAAATCATGTTTTCACTCACACAAACGCAAGACCGTACAAATGTGATGTTTGTGGGAAAGGGTTCAATCAAATGTCCAATTTAATGTGTCACAAATTAAAGGTATTATTACATTATTAACACTAAATAAAGCTTTCTATTCTAACTATAACTCCAAATCATATAAACAACCTCATTTGCATAAATATTAATAAAACCATCATTACAACCAAATAACATACCCATAAGTACTTCAACCGCTATTTGACTTCGTTTAAAACTCAAACAATTACTTTATATTACAAAAGCTTCTAAAACTGTTGATGATTCTAAACAATCACTCACATATTTTATACAAATTGAGTACCTAGTAGCGCATGCGCAATTAGCACCACCGCTAGTGCAAGGCCAAATATATAAAGTACAAAAGTTTATTTCACCCAAAACGATCAGTAACAAAAAATAAATCCAATTTGTTCTACGAAAAAAGAAAATTAACACCCAGCCGCTATTAACTTGCTTCCTAAAATAAAACGTATTTTTTTATTTTGTATAAATCAAACGCCTTTTCGGTTCATTTAATTTATTTAGTTAGAAAATTAGATTGTAGTGTTGACTAATGAAAAAATCTCATTTAACGCCCCAAAAAAATGTAACCCCAGTAATTGCCGAACGCTACGCGATTGTATCTACAAACCCCGGGTTGATTTTTATGATTATCCCTGTTATATTTATGGTTTTTCAACATTGTCGACTAGGTAATGAATTTATGACTTTTATTGGTTTAGGATACAATGTATAGAATGTTTAGCGCGATTAAATCGAATATTACACGTTATGTATACCAGCATGTATATATGTATAAAGTTTAGTGTAATCTCTAAGCCCGGTAATTAAAGTTATAATTTGGCCGCGACTGAGCCGTCAGTTGCCGGGAAAGTTATTGCCGCTACCGGGGTTACAAATCAATATATATATAATAAAACACTTCCGAGCGTATTTCAAATTTGGGAATAAATATTTTGAGTTAATTGTAACTTCTAAGTCTATTTTTGATTATTTTTATTTAATCGCCAATTTTAGGCTCATCAACGCGCTGATAAGCCTAGATATTGTTGTCAGGTTTGTGGGAAAGATTTCCCTAAACGCATGGCGTTGCGAAACCATGAACAGTACCAGCATGGAGTGACCGCGATTGGGGATGATCTCCAATTACCGGAGCCCCCCACGTTGGAGCAGTGCCCGAATGTAGACGGGACCACTCCGTCTAGAGTCCGGTGAAATTTGCGTTTAAAAGTCTTTAGACGGTTGTAATTAGAGTAATGTTTTTGATTTCAGTTACACAAATGGTGTTTTGGTTGAACCTATCAATACGGATGCAATGAAACTCGCTCTTAAAACGAATCAAACTCCATTTGCACTACTCCGGCCCCTAAATGGGATACCGGTGCTCGTTCGGGTATTAGCTGCAGGCGACAAGCAGGTAATTACGTTATTTTAGTTAGAAATATATCTCATGTTATTTTATAAATTGTTGATGTTGATAAATATTGTCGAGTTCATAACAAACACAAAAACTGGGTAGTTAACGTACACCCTAGTTAACATATTTATTTCGGTAATTTAGAGCAACGCATTATACGTAAAGCGAATAAAAACTTACCCTTCGTAACTACTCCGGCCAGGGCACTTATAAAGGCACTGGTCGAGGCGTTGGTATAACAATCGACCTCTCTTTAGTAGCCATTGAGAAACACACACGCCACTCACTTACATAAAACTAAAACACAAAATTATTGTTGATATTTGTATTCATATATATATATATATATATATATATATATATATATATATATATATATATATATATATATATATATATATATATATATATATATATTAGTACATTTAATCACAAAATATAAATCAGGTTTAATTAATTAACAATTATTTAACCAAACTAATAATTAATTCCATAAGTACATCGTCCTGTTAGTACGAAAGTAATCAAAAGTTAGGAAAATAAATTTTACCCACATCCAAATTGTGTAAAGTAGGCAACCCGCAGTTAGAATCTAAAAGTATTTTATATATTATAAAAAAAGCAAGGGAATAACACATAAAATGCTGGACAATATCTGGTTTTAACTTGTTGCCCAGCCAAATCAAAATATAATTTTCTTCAAAAACTACAAGCTATAAATGTATTTATTCTCAAACGAGCTATCTGGCGGTACCTATTGCTGAAAATTACAACTGAAAATAAATGATTGAAATATTTTTGGAAAAAAACTAAAACTTTAGAATTCAACAAAACAGTTTATATAAAAGTTATAGATAATAAATTGGCGACGAACTTTGGCTTATCGCATAATCTTGTAACTCAAACCGTTTTTGCACAGTGATGAATTGAAAATACAACTTCAGATTTCAGTAAAACATCCTGAATAAAAGTTTTAGATAATAAATTAACAGACAAATTATTCTTATGCTAATATCTCGCAAGTCCTACCGTTTTTGAGAAAAGACCAAAGATTTATAAAAGTATTAAATAATTCGTAATCTAAGACTTTTTTCTAAAAATATGTTCCAATAAAAGTTGTATCATATTAATCAGTGACTCAAATTTTCTTAATAAGTATTCTATAAGTACTTCCGTTTCCGAGTTACAAATAAAATTATTTACACTGAGCCAAATAGAGAAAAATATACTTAATAAAAGTTGTAGATAATCATATTATGGATAACTTTTATGAAAACAATTTTTTAATATCTATTCTCCTTTCTGAGATATTTAGTAAAATATGAATCTATTAATTTTCAAACGAGCTATCTGGCGGTACCTGTTGACGACTCAAAAAACTAAAAATAAATGATTGAAATATTTTGAATAAAAACTTAAACTTTAAAATTCAGCAAAATAATCTTAATAAAAGTTGTAGACAATAAATTGATTAATAATTTTTGCTTATTACAAAAAGTTCAAAGTCTACCCATTTTTGAGTTATAAGCACATGAATATTGCAGCTTAGATTTCAGCAGACTTATTTTAGAGAAAATCAAATTCACTTCTCTAAGTACAACTCTGTTAGCGGCAACATCTGTACCAAGTACTTCTTTGAAGTATCTCAAGTATAAGACTCGTCACACGATGTCAAGTACAATAGTAACTATTTCTAAAATGTTTTGCGCGAATTTATCGTTAAATAACATGCAATATGTCGTCATTATTTATTAAAAAAAAATTATATTAGACTACAAGCTTAAAAATATTTTAAAATTGCTAAATATTAATGTTGTATAAAAATTGCTTATATTGTGACTTAGTATGATATTTCTTTGTAGTTTCATCTCATTTTAAATGCGTATCACGAGACATGTTTTACCATCCCACCCTCGCTCTTCTTGACTCTAACTTAGTTAATAAATTTAAAACAATTTGAAATTTAATTTTGGTAATTGTAATTTACTTAAGCAATTTGTTCATTTATCAGCTAACAAGTTTTTGTTTTTAATAGCAGTCACTTTTTATTTTATGTTACAATATACTCAATATTAATGTATTAACGATTTTTCTACATAAGCCACCCTTTTTAGTATATTCGTCATACCCAATATTCACTACCCTTAAATGAGTGTAATATAGTTTTATATTCAGTAATAAAAAATTTTTTTAATAATTTTACGTACGCCACTGCCTTGAGAACCCCTTAATACGTTACAAACATCAGACAAACAATTTCCGCTTCCCCATCCCTATTTCCGTTTTGTGTAACTTCTGAAATACTCCCACAGCATCCCCGGTCTCCCGGAGTCTAGCATCACTTGAAATTCCAGCCAGAGATTATTTGAATATTTGTGTAATTCAAAAAAACCCACTTATTTTTTTATTACAACCTCCCACTTTTTAATTTAAAGTTACAATACTAGTAAAATGTATAGTATTCAAAGAAATCACGTCAAATAAATAGAAAACCGCAGTTGTATGAGCAATTATAAGAATTGCATCGCATTTTTAGCTTTTAATATAAAAAATGTTTATTTTTATATATATATATATTTTTTTTTCATTTAATTACTGTGCAAAAACAGTTAGATTTACAAGATTTTTGCAATAAGCAAAAATTGTTTACTAATTTATTATCTATAACTTTTGTTAACAAAGTTTTTTCAATATTGAACTTCCAAAAATATGTCTATCATTCATTTTTAGTCGTCGACAGGTACCGCCAGATAGTTCGTTTGAAAATTAATAGATTCATATTTTACCAAATATCTCAGAATTGAGGATAGGTATTAAAAAATAGTTTTAATAAAAGTTATCCATAATGTGATTATCTACAACTTATATTAAGAATATTTTTCTCTATTTTGCTCTGTGTAAATAATTTTGTTTGTAACTCGGAAACGGAAGTACTCATAGAATACTTTTAAAATATATATTTATTCACTGATTAATATGATGAAACTTGTATTAGAATACATTTTTAGAAAATCATCTTAGATTGCGAGTTATTTAATATTTTTATAAATCTTTGGCCTTTTCTCAAAAACGGTAAGATTTGCAAGATATTTACAGAATCAAAATTTGTTTATTCATTTATTATCTAAAACTTTTATCTAGAATGTTTTACTGAAATCTGAAGTTGTATTTTCAATTCATCACAGTGCAAAAACGGTTCGACTTAGAAGATTTTGCAATAAGGCAAAGTTCGTCGCCAATTTATTATCTATAACTTTTATATAAACTGTTTTGTTGAATTCTAAAGTTTTAGTTTTTTCCCAAAAATATTTCAATCATTTATTTTCAGTTGTAATTTTCAGCGATAGGGACCGCCAGATAGCTCGTTTGGAAATAAATACATTCATAGCTTGTAGGTTTTGAAGAAAATTATATTTTATTTTTAATTTGGCTGGACAACAAGTTAAAACCAGATATTGTCCATCATTTTATGTGTTATTCCCTTGTTTTTTTTATAATGTATAAAATACTTTTAGATTCTAACGCGGGTTGCCTACTTTACACGATTTAGATGTGGGTAAAATATTTTTTTTATAACACCAAAAAAAATATATATAATAAAGTTATTTGTTTATTTAGATCATATTAATTTAACCATCATGTTTTTTTAAAGATGTTAGTCCCAGCCACTGCTGAAGATTTACGTCGCCACGGCCAAATCACAATAACCGCAACACCATCCTCAAGTACTGAAGCACCACCGCCGACGGTTGTAAATGCTGGCGGCGATGCCGCAGGGAATGGCAGTACAGTGCAAATTAAGATCCCCGTAGTGGCTACCGTTGTACAACGCTGTTCAACAGATGGCTCCTTGTGCATGGCCGTGCAAAGCCCGGGACCCAAAGAGTCAACAGCTGATGGTTATGTTATTGCATCCGCCGAAGATTGTACAGACAACGGTGATGGAGGTAACAATATAATAAAATAATTTTAGATCAACAACATAATCAGTTTTTACCACCCTATTTCGGACTAATAAAAATATTTTTAATTTTCAGAAGCAACAATAAACGAAAACACTGTTATTTCTTTCGACGGAAATCAAATAACAAATCATGAAATACAATTTATTGACGAAACTGGCAATCTGATCTCTGAAGACGAATACAACTCAAAGAACCCAAGTAAATATTATATCAAACACGAGAAAATAAATAATAAACATACCACAAATTATAATTTAACAACACTCATCAATAAATCAATCGTATTGAATAACAAAATTAAATTTTTAATAAAATTATCCAGGTATCCAATTTGATACAACAGAGTTCAACGTCCTGTCCGGAAGTGACAAATTCGTTGGTCAAACAATCGATTTGGACCATATAGGTCCGATTCCAACGACTGCAAATCTGGTCATGCCCGAAACCCTAATTGACCCACAATTTAACACAGCTGCAGGACATTTACAAACCCTTGAACCTGTATCTTCCACAGTGTTTGAAGTTCAAAGCGCTATAGACGCTATAGATAATGTATATATTCACTTTTAACTCAGACACTGTTATAATTTTTGTTATAACACTCAATGAGCCTTTAGAACAATTTATTTATAAAGTTTAAATTGATTTTGGGAACTAATTTATTTATTTAGATGAATAATCTACGGAATGGAATGATTTTGGATGAATCTGGACAAGGAGATTCGATTACAATGTATAGTGATACATCTAATATTTTATATGACTCAGATACTCAATTTATTTTGTAATTTTATATTTAAATTGCTATATTGTTTCATTATTTTAAGTTTTAGTTAATATAAATTTAAATTTTGCGCTAATATGTTATGTTTCATACATTTAAGATGTTTATATGCAAATATAATTTAAAATAATTGTTAACTGGTTGAAAGATTACTTTAAAAATAAATCATTTTCATTATTTGATTGTTTCTAAGTCTATATATGCATAGTTGCTTTAATTTAGCAATAAACTCTAATTATAATTAAAATGCAACATTAAAACTATAATAATAATAAGGTTTGTACTATTTTAGATGTCTTTTAGTATTTATAACAAAATTATAACATACATATAGCTGTATTATTTTGTGTACCCCTGAAACAGATCGCGCATGTTCAACAATGGCTATGTTGCTAGTAGGTGATTCCGTTTTGCGTAAGTTTAAAATTCGTTTATCTCTTATTTAAACTCATATTTCTAATGAAAATTTAATTGTAATATACAAATCACTAATTCACTAATCGTTTGGGCATGTTACATTTAGTAGAACGTAATAAAATAACGCTAGAAAAATCTGTAAAGTTTCCATGCGTTCAGGTTCTTGGCGGTAAAGGCGAAAGACGCCATTGCCACGTGAGGTGTTACGCGCTTAAACCGGGTACATTTTGTGTAATAAGTAATGAAAAAGGGTTGATTTCGAGATAAAATTAGTGTTTTTGGTTCAAATCTACAACTGTATATGTGGTGAGTAAGTTTTATTAATGTTTATATGCATAAATATGTTTGTAGCAGTTATGCAAATGTTCATATACACAAATTTATTGCTAGCAGAAAATGTTAAACATTTAAGTTGTAATAATACTTTATTGTTAAGAATTTTGTTAATTTTGCCCCAAATGTACCCCTAAATCCAGGTTTTAATGCGCTATAATGTAAAAACATTAACAATTTTGAGGTTGTCCTCTACGTTTTTGCATTACATTTACCATCTTCGATAAATCTATGTTTGAGCAATGCCTAGTAACTCTTGAAATAAATAATATTACTAAATAGTATATGCCATAAAAATAGGGTGACTAAAACCGTTTGGTAACACGATAAAGTTTGAGTACGTGATAAATAAAATATTAAATTTGAGCATTAGTAAAATATTTTATAATTTGAACAAAAAATCAATAATTATTCGTATATTTTTTATTCAACAAACAACAAAAAAATTATAAATATTACTCACAAGATAATCATAAAATAAATAAAAATTTACTTCGTTTATACAACCTATATATCCCTGCACAACTAATATATAATATAATAAATATAAAAAACTACTGAATTCGCTAAAAAAAATCCGCTAAATAATGACTAAATATTTCGTAAAAACATATTTAAAATGGCATAATTTCGTTTTAAAATCAATTCTTTGAATTCTTTTAACAATTTCATAATACATATTTCATGACATATAAAAATATTAATATTTTTAGGAGTATTTTGTCGATTGGAATTTAATTCATAATTTACTGGATAAATTTGTATTAAACTCCTTGAATTAGTAAAAAAAAATCAAAGAATTAATAATTATTTTAGTAAAATTAATCGATGTACTTAAAGTATATATAAAAAAAAATAGGTAAATTACTCAATTTTTTCTTCGCTCTTATCACTTTTCTTCCGAGATGATCCCACAATTAATTTAACTATAGGTTTATAAACAATTGGCCATAATGCGAATACTAAAAATCCCATATGGTAGACTGATCCAAAAACTTTCCAGTACTTTGGAAATTTGAGGAGTACAAATGGAGCCATGCACCAACCCATAAAAATAAATGCGTATATTCTTAAAATAATATCCCAAACATGTGAAACTCCTGGTTGTTTGAAAAATAACGCAATGTTTTCATTTCGAGCCAAAACCGACTTTAACTAAAATAAAAACACATATATAAATATTTGTCTTCTCTAGAAATAAATCTAAATTGCTCTTACGTCTTTTTCAAAAAACACTATTAAAAACTCCATTAGGAAACATATGTAATATCCAGAATGGAAACCGTGCCACACAGCTAAAAATGCTAGAGCTGAGAATTGAGACACTAGTCGATTCCCTAAAAATTTGAGCCGTTTATAAATATATTGGCCCACCCATTGATTGGTGTTTATATTAAAAGAGTGGACATATTGTGTGAACTCTGTTGTGTTTTCAAATAAGAAAACTCTAACGTTTTCGCAGCCATTCCATTGGATGATTCCATTTTCGTCTTTTCCATTATAGGAAAGCCCTAAAAAAAACATACATTTGAGTATTTTTCACTTTAGCGTTACACCAATAATTCATACTCACCAAACATAATCAATGCCCCTTCTGTAACAAGCCAACATGACACATATTTATAAAGTTGAACTTTACCCCAAAACGCTAAATAAAATATCCGTTTTACAAATGAAATATCGTCAAACTCATCCGAAACAAGAAAATCTTCCGTAAACAACATCGACCCAATTTGAAATAACGCTAAATAAATCACACCCAACAACATCCGGTGTACAGCTGGCGTAATGCAATCTGGTCTTGCATTTTCATCTTTCTATAATTAAATCTGCCTCATTTCAAATCCTCTTCTACAGTTTAGGTTAAACTTACAGAATCTCTGTAGACACCATTGACAAAATCTTCATATCTTTTATACGGAAATTGTGGCCCTACTAAAAATGATGCAGGAAAGCACATGAACCCGCAATATTCGATAAAACTCGGTGGTTTTTTGAGACACACAAGTTTGTTCTCATTTGATAACTCAGTCTCAGGTTGTGACCCGTCATATATATTAAATGCATAACCAACTAGTCTTAAAACTAATACGCAATGGGGCATAGTCCATTTTATATCATAATCATCTGTGCCAGTTAAATAGTAGCCTAAAAATTCATTTATGTCAAATATGAGCCGTTTAATAGAAAATTCGAGTTAAATACTTGTTGAACAAAAACACAAAATAGTACATATAAAGCTCTATAATTTGATAATTGGTTGATGTTTAGAAATTAGGTCAACATTTAATTAATATTATATCAAATTTGAGCACATTGTTATAAAAGTATGTCAATTTTGAGCACTAAAGTACAAAATTATAAAACGCACTTACCCAACAGTAAATGTCCAAAATTAGCAACAAAAGCGATTTGCAATGATAGTAAATTGCCATTTAATAACGTTGTTATCAAATAGGTATACAAAATTGCTGATAATGGATGTAGTATTTCGCATCCATAATTAAAATATCCAATAGCAATTCCAGTAATAATAAAAAATGAATGCTGACTTAGGCCCTTTTGGCCATATAAGTACTTTCGGTGAATCAATGCCAAAGGATATCCTATAAATTAATAAAACGTTATTCACCTAATTTACATTTCACCTCTTGTGTCACCCCAATTAGTAAAGTACAAATAATTCAATGGATATGTATTTGTTTTGATTTGTTTTTAATGTGTACATATCCATTTATAATTAGGTTTGTATGCTAATGATGGCGACCATAGGTCAAATGAAAGATCGAAGTGTTGAGCAAAGATTAATGGTGAAAAAGTTTTTTTCTGAATTAAAAAATACGTACCGAAAAATATGGAAATCAATAATCGAAGCGCAGGTTCTGATGTCCCTACGATTGACGATAATTTTAGGATTATACCTGCTGATACCACGTCTACAGCCATGTTTAAAGATATGACATAAACGCCAGCCTAGTGACATCTACACTTAAAATTTTATCCACATATCACTACGTTTATTTCACTACTTTAAATCTATTAAACATATAAAGCTATAAGCTCCGATGCAACATTAAAAAATCTAACTAGAGCGCAATAAAAACTTTTTTTCTCTTAAATTGCCTCAAAAAAACGCTCAAACATTAGTGGTAATTTGTCACTACTTTTAAATACAATAACCAAAACCATTCTTATTTCATAACAATGAGAATAGTTTAGGTTTTAATTGTGATAAAAATATTTAGAAAATATCCCATTTCTCTAGAATTTACATAAATATTTAAACCATGATTTAAACCGTTAAGGTGTATCATGTAAACATAATAGTTTTCTAAATTTGCATTTCGAATCGTCAGATTTTTCGCTCATAACCTACGAAACACTTAGTTTGACAGTTCTAAGTGGTTCTAAAAGCGTTAAATCCAACTAATATTTTGTAAGCTACGAATTGTTTATTAATCGTCTAAAATGTTTCAGCAACCTGACTATTCGTCCGCATTTAATTCAATAACTCATCTAAACAATGAACAACTGAAAGAACTGTTAAATAATGATAGTAAATTTGAAGAAATGATGAAAGATTTAAAACAGGTATATATTGCGTTTTTTTCCTTATAAAAAATCCTTGTACTAATTGCCAATTTAGTTTAAAGATTTGGAACAAGAACGAGAGGTGTTGTTAGCACACATTAGTTCGTTGTCTGAATTTAATTTGAACCGAGAACCTTTGTTGATTGAAGGAAGAGAAAAAATACGAGAATTGTCTGAAAGTGGTGAAGAATTATCGCAAAGGGTTGTAGAGAAAATGAATGATTTGCGTAAGTAGTTTTTATATATATATATATATATATCTAAAATGTTTCCATTGTTATATCTTCCTCTAGAAATGTGTCTTAATCTATCTCTCCTAGGTATGTTATAAAGTGTCGCAAATATCCCCCAGAATATATGTTTTTCCCTCATATTATAATTAATTGATTTTAATTCGTATGAAATACTTTTTAATCTATCTCCCCTAGATGCGTTATAAAATTGCTCAAACCAGCTTGTAAATGTGTTTAAAACATATGTAGTCCTTCCTAAAATCCCTGTTCCGTGTTCAGAATGATTTAAAAAATAGACCTATTATTTTTGCTCCAACATTAGGCGCAAAAACTGGTGACTTATCTACGGATACGGCGTTGGCATTGCTCCAAGCAGCCGCGGCGGAAATGGAGGAAGAGTCTGAGCGTGTAGCTCAAAACTTTCTATCTGGGGATTTAGATATTGAAGATTTCTTTGTACAATTTGCAGAAATGCGCAAAATTATGCATTTGCGCAAAGTTAAAGCTGAAAAAATGTCAGAGTTAATAACTAGGCCTTCGTTTAACGCTGGTTCAAATTATATTAATGCTCCCCCGGTTTCTATTAACACAAATTACTTCCCAAATATGAACACAAATAACCCCTTGCCCTACCCCACAGGACCTTTAAATATGCCTAACCCGTATTTTTCTAATAATTTTTAAATTTGAACTTTTATATCGAAATTTGTCGTAAATATGACTAAGTATTAGCCATTTCTTCATATATAAATTATTCTTAAACATTGTTACCTCTTAAGAATACTTTATACACTTTACAATTAGATTTTAAAATGAAAACTAATTGTTATTATGCATATGTATATAGTATTAAAATAAATATATTTTCCAACGATTAAAACAACTTCTAAAGTCTACGCAAATAAACAAGTCTTAAATCGGTAAAGGGTTCAGTTTTCGAGATATCCCACTTTGTCCTATGTTGGGACAAAATATAAAAATACCGTAAAGTGCAATATATAAATTCAAAACTTCAAAAAATAAATAATATATTTCACAAAATCACACAAATAACATATTTTATTTATTATTTACAATTTGTCACTAAACTCAACAATTATACTATTTCGTATCTTCCAGTTCTGTTTTGTTAATATCATCATAATCGCTTTTATTCCAATAAGAAACTACTAAAAACACAAAAAACATCGCCATCAAACCTCCAATAATCCCCTCGGTTTTAACATCAAATTTATTTTGTTCAATGTTATAGAGCTTTGTGCGATAACGCACACGAGCACGGGCAGACCGCTCAAATGTTGCACCGTAGTGTTGCTTAGACCACTCGTCGAAATCATAAATGGGAGTTCGTCCCGACATAGACGGTCTACTATGTCTCACTTCTCGCGACTGGTAAAACTTCGCTTCCGGATGCTCTTCCTCTACAACTGTGTGCGTGAATTGAGCACCTGCTGTATGTAGTAATCCTAGAATATCGGGACGTTTTAGCCAGTCTTATAATTAATTAGAGTTGTTTCGAACCTTTATCATACAATCTTCGAAGTTTAAAGTTGCCCAATACTTCATAAGCAGCTGAGATATCTTGGAATTTTCTGGAGGCGTTATCGCTGCCTTTATTTTTATCAGGATGATACAACATAGACAATTTGTAATACGCTGATTTTATATCGGTTTGAGTAGCTTTAGGTGTGATACCTAACGAATCATAATGATTTCTCAATAGATGGGAAGTTGTTGAGAAATTTTGAATGTTCAAATTTTGTTTAAGGACATGTATATTAAATAACTTGGGGAACATTATTTAGGATATTTTTTAGCGAGTTCGTCGCTAATTACATACCCATATTTAAGTTATATAACATTGAATTAAACAAGAATTATTATAGTGTTGATTGTATTAAGGTTATAACATTTGACAGAAGGGCAAAGGCCCGTTCTGATAATCAAAAATAGATTTTGTCCCGCCAATGAAAAGCATAAGTCTACGCACCCAAGTCTAAAATTGGGATAATGATTGGTCGAATGTAGTGAACACATTCACTGTTACCAACGATTGAAAATTACGTCCTTGAAAGCGTCTATTATAAAACTGTAAATTGACGTATTGTTTGGTGCATGTGGTGCTACATTTATTACCAGTCAAATCTGTATTAAAATAAACCACACATAGTGTTAATTGTTTATGATATTTTACACTATTATCAGTGTTTATTTTTATAAATATATATATATATATATATAATTATTTTTTAACCGGTGTAACCTAAAATGCGACAAATTTCGAAAATTCAAAAATTCGTATTAGGGGCTGGTTTATGCGGGGGGGCTGTATTATATTATTTTTTACAACCGAATAAAAAGGCGTATGCTTCCTGGACTACCAGTTACACGCCTTCAACGTTAGCGAAATGGGATGATAATTGGGATCAGTAAGTTTACTTATTTTTTTAAGTCAAATATTTGATTTAAAAATTGAAATAAAGCTGAAAATCATTGTTTCTTAAAGTATATATATATATATTTTTGTAAATGACCACTTTATGGTAAAATGATTTTTGGTCATTTATATTGATTATCAAAATACATTTGTGTAAAATGAAAATTTTAGTCGTACCCCTAAAAGTCTAATTAAACGAAATAAACGTGAAATTTCAAATGCAACGGATGATAATTTAATAAATGAAGAAATCGAAAAAATTAAACCCACCGCAACTAGGCATTTAATTTTAATTCGTCATGGCCAATACAATACAAGCGGCCGATCAGACGAGGAGCGAATTTTAACCGAATTAGGTTCGTGCTTTACCAAGCTAAGAACATGGTCAACATGATGTCTAAAACTCATTTATAGGTCGTAAACAAGCCGACTGGACTGGTCAAAGATTAAAAAGTTTAAAATTTCCGTACACCGAACTAATCAAATCGACAATGGCCCGCGCCCAAGAAACCGGCGAAATAATACAGGCCTCATTGCCTAAAGTGCCTGTTGAAAATTGCGGGCTTCTGGAAGAAGGCGCCCCAATACCTCCAGAACCCGCCGTAGGCCACTGGAAACCAGAGTATTATGTAATATTTATAAATATGTTGAGAAGATACTTTAGCGATACGACAGAATTCATTTTTAAACCTAGAATGTCTAAACTTTTCTCTAGTATGTATGTATGTAGAGAGAGTTTTTTAATTGACCTCCATTAGATGTTTTTGATTATATGTGTATAGATAAAAATGACAATCGCTAATTATCCAACTAACATAGGTCGTTGTCGAATTTAATAAATTTGGTTTAAATTGTACTTTATTTTGAATTTTGTAGCAGTTTTTTCAAGATGGCGCCCGAATCGAAGCTGCATTCAGACGTTACTTTCACAGAGCTGAAACTAGTCAGGAAAAAGATAGTTACACCATACTAGTATGCCATGCAAATGTTATTAGATATTTTGTTTGCCGGTAAATTGAACAATTCACAACAACAACGAAGAGTTTTTGTGTATAATGTTTTAATTTTCTTTAGGGCTCTACAATTTCCGCCGGAGGCTTGGTTAAGGTTATCTTTAAATCACGCTAGTGTGACTTGGGTTAGTATTACGCCTAATGGCCGTGTTATACTCCGGAGCTTAGGTGATTCTGGGCATATGCCTCCGGAAGGAGTTACGTACAGATGAATTAAAAAAAAGTATATTAAAACAAATTCCCCCTCATTTATAAGTTTATTTCTCATGTATTAAGATGTATTATATTTTTAAAAATCAGTTTATAATTCTGATTAAATTTTCTATTGAACTTTATTTATATTTCAAAGAAAACCATAATTCATTCAAGTACTTATTTTATTTTAAACATTACAATAATTTAAAAATCAATATTCACATTATCAAACTTTTCTTTTTATATATATATATTTATATATTTTAACAATAAGATTTTTATAAAAAAGCACATTTACAATTTGGTTTCGTAACTAAACTGAACATATCATTGTTTATTTAAAGATTTAATTTTATTGGCAGTGAATTAAATAAAAAATAATGTCTTATATATTACCTGACCTTATTTGGCTTCATGACTAATCCTGCTCTTAAAATTACTTACAGAAACAAGATCTAAAACTTAAATTGAGTTAAAAGTGTCATAAATAATTCTGCTTAGGTTTGGACCTTGTTTGATAATTTTTATCACAGAATAGCAATTTTATAATCAAGCTTCGCTGTATTTTGCTTAAACTTAAAAAGGGTTTCAAAATAATTGAATTCACTCTATATAATCGTTAAAAATCTTATACGTATTAATTAAGTTTTTATTATTGTAGCTTGTCGTAAAATTATCTCAATATCTATACATTCTAAAACAGCAGCGCCTACTGAGCTTCTTCTTGTTACCATAGACATAACTGTAGACCATTTGTTGAGTTTCGGATCATATTTTTCGATTGAATTCAAACTAGACGATCCATCGTTGCCTCCAATCGCGAAAATACCCCCATCTATTGCCACCACTTCATGCGTCGACCTTAAACATATTCCACCATAACATTCGCAATTATATACAACATCAATTATAAATTACCTTCGACTATTCATTGCTGTTATAGGTTCCCATGCATTTCTTCTAACATTAAACCGTTCCCCACTAGACATACACATTGTCCCATCATTCCCTCCAATACAATACAACGACCCATCCAACGCGGCAACACCGCAACTACTCCTTCTAGACGACATACTAGGCACTGGTTGCCAATTACCTTGTCTCGCATCAAACCTATAAACTCTCAAATGCATCAGGAAGCTTGTTTATAAAAATAATACAAACTCTCACCGTTCTACAGACGCTTGGTAATTTGTTGAATCAAAGCCCCCCAAAGCGTAAACACAGTTTTCTAACGAAAAAAATGACTTATTAGTGCACATAACAACACATTTTCTTTTCAGTTTTCATACCAACTACAGCAGTTCGACAATAGCGCCTTCTAGTATTCATAGCAGGACACGAACACCAGACTCCGGTTAAAGGATCAAACCGTTCCATACTAGCTAAACAACTAGCGCCATCATAGCCGCCACACACATAAATCAAACCATCGAAAGACGAAATGCCTAAGCAGGACCGTTTTGTGCCCATTGGAGTTACAGTCGCCCAAGTGTTATTTAATGGGTTATAACATTCAACCGTTGCTAAATCAGACGCTCCATCATATCTGTGGATGATGAGAAACATAAAATAGACTTGCGCATGCGCGAGTTAACGCTGTAATTACCCTCCAACTACGTATAACATGCGGCGTAATCCTGTAACGCCGCTTCTGGACCTCCTCCATAACATAGGAGCTATAGGAGTCCATAAATCTGTGCGTGGATTATAACATTCGCATTCTGAATGTATTGCAAACAAAGATCCTCCTCCTGTGTGAGAAACGAAGGGTTAAATGTCTCAGTTGTTAATTCGTTTCGCTAATTTACCGACTGCGAATAGATAGGGTTGAGCTCCGGATGGTTTTCGTTCTGTTGTGCGAGGGGTTGATAGGGCGCATCGTCGCTCCGGTGCTAAATGATAACGCATTGCTTCTAGTAACAATTCGCGACATTGACTGTTTTCTCGTACAAGTCGTTCGCAATCGACACGAGTCATTAGGAAGTCTCTGTTTACTAAAGGTAATCGCACATGTACCATCAACTATTGAGAAACATATTTAGTAGTGGTTTGCTGGATGTTAAAACGCCTGTATTCATAGTATTTTAAAAGTGTTGCTGGTTGTTCATGTTCTAGCAATAATATTTACGCAACGTTTATGGTAAATCACGTTTAAACCATACTATGAATGCAGTTTTAAGTTTTTTATGTGGTTACTTGAGATATGTATTGTTGTCTTTCTTTCAAATCGTGTTTGATCCAATTTAGAACTGCAACAAATACATCTTCCTCAGAAGATATATTTAATTGGCTGTTAGACACTAAATCTTCCACCTATGATAAGAAAAATGATTATCAGACCTTTAATTGTTGCTTTTCACTACACATCATATTTATTTGAGCGAGTTTTAATCCATAAATCAAACAATGAATATATTAGAGTACAAACATTTTTTAATCAACGTATAAGTAATTCGATCTACGCAACAAACAATTTTATATGTTTTCCCCAAAAGTTTACTTAAGTGATCGTATAGATCTGACCCTATTTTACGAGCAAATATCAAATATTTATTTGCGTTTTTGCCCTAGAAAAATGTGGACGATCGATCGATATCCCTTAAGGACGATAGTCTAGTTGTATTCTGTAATTTCACTCATACGGTCCTGTATTTAGTTAAAATTTGCCTAGGCGTATGCAACCCGCGCTATATATATATATATATATATATATATATATATATATATATATATATATATATATATATATATATATATATATATAATTCAGGAAAGCAAATATTTTAAAACATATTTATGCTGTTACGTTGTTTTTTATTAGTTAAATAATATTTTAGGTAATCAGTTATACTGAAATATATTTATTTCCTGAAAAAAAATTGTCTTGAGAACTTACTTCTTGGATTGGTAACAGTAGAAATTCTTCAGTGTTCACAACTTGTTGGAAATTCTGTAAGGCGAAACAGTGTGACCTAGAGTGTAGTTCTTTACAGGAATGTGTATCTGTAACATAAAATTACACCCTGAATTTTTTTTTAAACATAACTAAAATATTTTTACTGTAGTTATAAGTAGTTGTGTTTTTAACCCCGCTAACAAAAAGTCAAATGGCGGGAAGTGCCATGGGACTCGCGCATACAATATTTAACGCTTTATATATTTAAAAAAAATATTTTGATACTTCTAAATAATTATATATAATTTAAGTAGCTGTTCTTAATTATAATTTTTATTAAGATAAATATGCTAGCAACAAATTATACCCAATTTAGCAATGAAATAAAATGCCTAAAAGTCATAAATCACAACTACCCTTCTGACTATCTGACACAATGTCGTTTATACATATTTGCATCCCTTATAAAGGCATCCTCAGCGCTCAGGGTCAACGACATTTAATATTGATTCGTACGGCAGTCACTGCTTGGAATAGGGGTTGAAATGTCTGTCATTACTCATACTATATATATTAGGGTTGAGGAACTCAAACAGCTGTTACATATGAAACAATTTTATCACGATATTTCAAAAAAACGATCATTATTATATCTTTATAATTAATCTATTATATACTCTTGCTCCTTTGTTTGTAAACAAATCTATAAAAAACATTATAGATTCTTATAAATTTGGTTGTAGAAATATTGTTTCCCAGTCAAGGTTCACTGCCACATATACAAAGTTCACGACCTTTTTATTGTAATTTTTAGTCAATTAGGTACCAGGCAATGTGAACATGATATCATCGCAGACCTACGCGAATTTGTTGACAAATTCAATATTAAATTAAATCGTAAGGTTATGCCACTTAAAACTTCATAAATGTGATTGAATATTCATTTTCACAACCACTACAAAGCTGACGTAATTCCAAACATAGTATATACCGGACACATAAGATATATTTCAGATAATTCGAGATAGTTAAACGCTTGTGACAATTGTAACTTTGTTCACACTTACCAGCAAAACTTCGTATTCCAAGGCAGTTGCTTGGATGTAGTTGTTTCATTAAAAATTTACAACAAGCCTCTCGAACACCTTCTATCTGTAGGAGGCCACTAGCCGGTAGCAATACCTTAAAACACATAAATTAATTTGTAATTTCATTATTTATTTATTTATACAGTTAAACAAATTCATCTTCATCTGCAATTCTAAACAGTTGAGGAGAATCTGTAATGGTTTTACTAGATCTATAGTACTATAATTGGGATTATAATTTAAACTATGCAAGAAAATGTTTTTATTATTTTAGATGTTTACAGGATTTATTATTTGCAGGTTCTAAACTAATTTAGACTTCTGGAAAGGGAATTATAGTACAGTAATCGAATTACACATCCAATACTCTAGGTAAGAGGAGAAGTTTACAGATTCATCTTCATCTGCGATTCTAAACTAATCTGAACTTGTTTTATATGTAATAACTGTAGTTTGTTTTTAGATATACCTGGACATTATCTTCTGTGATTAGAACTTGACCAGTATAAGAGTATTCAACTAGTAGTTCCAAAGCTACCGAATCCACCTCATGCAATTGTACCAAAGGGCTATCATGCTCCTTCATATCACCTGAAGAACATCGGTAAATATACTAAATACTCTTTGATTAGCATTCTAAAACGTTTCGATGTACATACTACAGATCATTTTAAACCTTAACAATAGTTTTACATATTTAGGTATTTTCACGCAAAACGTTTTAATATTTCTTTCGCCAATTATTACGGGTCAAAATATTATTATATATGCAAATTAATGAATAATTTACTAAGAACTACTGGTCGCTAAGCTTAAAGTTTAAATTTAACAAAGCCAAATATTAAAATTGCGTAAACCCAGTACTGATAATTCAAAAAATAGTTTTTAAGTAGTTATTTATTTAAAAAACATAAGTCATGCATTGTTTCTTAAGACTTACCATTGAACATAGCAAAGAAGTATGGACTAACTGATGCTAACACTACCCTATGTGCTTCTATACATTCCAGACCGACTTTTAACGTAATATCGCATAACTAAAATTTAAAAAAATTGGTTTCGAAATTAAAATAGCAATTTTGCTTGGGGAAAAATATATTATTAGTAACCAACAAAATTCCATGCGCAAAGTCACTAATTATGAAAAATTACTAAATAAATTGAAAACTAATATATAAATAATTTTGACTCAAAACATTTCTATAGCTTCTTAATCAGTTTTTGCTATTTTGTTGAATTGAACTCGGATATAACGAACAATTCTGTTTCCTATAAGCATATATATATATATATATATATATATATATATATATATATATATATATATATATATATATAAATTTTAATTTAAAACTTTTCTTAAATGTGATTTAATGGTTAAAACGAATGATCCAGTCATAAATTTTGTTATAGCCAAGTTGTGTGAAGTTTTTATAACGCATATAAATCTAACGGTTTATTTATGTGGTGTACCTGTTTGTTTTGTCTCATTTTATAAATATTCGTGAGCGCTGTCTCACAGTGGTTAGTGCTTTTATGTATCTGCCCCTTTTGTGAAAATATCGGCGAGTCAGTATCTTCGGTTGTTGGAGTTTGAGTTGAAGCTTCCAATACCACATTTTGTGGCTGTGTTGAATCACAGATCATATCTGGATTTATTTAAATATCGGAAACCATGAGTTAAAGTTATACAAGTTCACATTCTGCCAATTATCCTTTCGTAATTAGCTTTACAAAGCCGATAAGGATCCTGTTACAAGGGCAATGCCCTTTTTATAATACGATTAAGGATAATATATTCAGTGAAAGTTAAATATAGGTTACAATTGTATACTAGATCGTATCAGACCCTATACATAAAATAAAACATGCTTCCCAACTTTTACAATAGAACGCAGGGGCCTTATCTATTGATTAAATTATTCGCGTTTTATCCTTTTATTTATAGTTACTACGCTTAACATTTCTTAAAGAATTTCCTTGCGCAGCTTTAAGGTCAACGAAACTAATATTATTTTCTAGAAAAGCTCTAACCCAATTAACAAATTTTATTACAAATTAAATTTACTCAAAATGTATTAAAACTAAGACATATTCATGCTTCGTAGAGGAGTGCAGGGGGTATATATTTGTTTATAATAATATACAGCTTTTATATCATTATAAGCAAGCCCCCCCCCCTCTCCCTGCGCTATTTTTTGGAGCATAATATACTTATTATTAAAAAGTCTATTATACAAAATATTCAAATACACTTTACATTTTTTTTGGGTCAAATACGCGAATGGCATCTATTTAATATAATAAATTTTATATATATATATTGATGCATTGTTCATTTTGTAAGGGCCGGATGTGAGTGAACTAGATATCCGGACTCATGTATTGTATCATGCATTATTTCCCTTGGGGCACATTATTGCCAAATTATTATTTTATACGAAATAAATATGATGCTTAACAATATTTAATGAAAAAATATACGTATAATCATTAAAGAATCAAATCTATTTAAATTCGCAACTTTTTATAATTGTAAATAAAATTAGTGCTACAGAATAATACTATATGTATGTATTGTATACACAACAGTTAGACGTTCTTCTCATTTAAATTCTGTGTGAGACATCGTGTAAAAACCATATATAAATATCCTATTATCAACAAAGAATAACTTACTGCAAATCCCAATTCGAAACTCACTAAATATCAAATTGTTATTTATCAATGCAACTGGTAGTTGAAAAAAAAACCACGTATTTTATAAAACACTACATTCACGTTCTCGTTCTTATTGGTTCACTGCGCTTAGAACACACGCTAAAATCATTTTATGTGAATGCCTGTGGTCCAGATCACCCGAATTACACCGACGTGCCCCGAATTGCCCATCTAGTTAGGCGCAAATGGCAGCACCATCCAATAGTGTCACATTGATTTTTTAACCACAGAGCATCACTATATAGAGCGCGAATTTAATACAACAATCATTTTAATTTTCATCTAGACGAATGAGCACGCTCATTTATTAATGATTTCTTTAGTTTTGAATCGAAATAATAGTATATATTAGTCCCCCCTCCCTTCACTTGTCACGTTTGTGTTCCAAAATGGCACAAATATATTTGGGAATTAATATTAAAAAAATTGTGCTCTGAAAGGCGTAAATATATGTGGAAAAAATTCTAAATGTTGTTATATATTTTATTTCTTTGACCATCTCGCAAAATTCATTAATTACAATCATTATTTCGTTATAAAATATGTTATTAATCAAATAATATAAATAATTATTAAAATACTTTATTGTATGGTTATAATTGTTTAAAATATATTGACAAGTATTTTATTGTTTCAACATATATATAAATAATTGATTTATATTTGTTGAAATAACTTGTAATTTGTTAAAAATAATTGCTAAAAATAAGTTGTCAAAATATTAAACCAATTGTTTGGGAAATCATCGCTTTTGAAATTGGAATTTGTATGTTTTTGCCGGTAAGGCCAGCGAGCCAACCGGGACCTTATAACTCTCGTTTGCCACGGGTAAAATGTTGAAATTTTGCATCAACCCCGAAATAACTCCAAAAGAAATCAGTTGCACCATCTTGTAACCCATACAGCTTCGCCGTCCCCCGCCAAACGGCAAGAAATGTTCTGGTTTTACTAAACGACCGCTCTGCAAAAATCGCTCCGGTTCAAAGGACGCCGGTTTAGTCCACAGTTTGTCAGACATGCTCAGTTCATAGTTATTCAAAAAAATCAATGTGTCTTTTTCTACTCTGAAACCTACAAAACAAAATATAAATTAGCATTCCCTCCCAAATATTCTACATCTAAATTGGATCTATTTCAAGTTAACTTTATGTACCTGCAACGGAAGTATCCTGACTGGAAACCCTAGGTACGATCGGAGAAGCTATAAGTCGGATAGCTTCTAAAATAACAGCTTCAGTGTAGGGTAAATTTGTTCGATCGGAAATAGCAACTTGTCTATTACCTCCTTCTAGAGTAACAGTACACAAATCAACTTCTTTTTGAATTTTTGCTTGGACTTCAGGTTCCTGAACCAAATACCCAAGAGTCTTCATCAAAAAATTCCCAACAGCTGCGTGTCCCCCAATTATATCTTCTAACGCAAATAGAGCAGTATCCCAGCTCATTTTCGGAGTCGATTCAGTTTTGACATAATAAATCAAACTTTCAACGTAATCGTCTGGTTTAGTGTTAGAAGTCCAAGAAGTAAATCTATCTTCAATGATCCGCTCTTCGATGAATTGACGTATTTGATGAGTTAATTGACTCATTTTGTTAAGTCTGTTGCGGTGAAGTGGTAACAAAAATGGTAAAAAATCGGCGGCGTACCCTTGGTTTATTTCATAGAAGATCTCATCGAAGTCTTCAATCATTGTCTGGAAGCCTTTGTCTTCAATTGGGAATGTTTTTGAGCAGAAATGGCTAGTGAATATATTCGCACATGTTTTTAATATTAGGGGTTTGATTTCGAGGGGTACGTTTGTTTGGATTCCGGTGATAATCCGGTTAACTTCAGTTGAAATTATTGAATCTAGGTTGTTGAATTTCACCGAAAATGATCGCGGGAATGTGTGCGTGCGAAGCATTTCTCGACGGGTTTTATGTAGATCGGAAAAATCACAGAAGGCCAAAGCTATAAAAGAAAATTCAATATTAGACAATGGGATAATTTTTAAACATCTGGAACAATTACTACAATTTTGAAGAAATTCGCAATAAAGAATTGACTTATATAAAAAAAAGTACTTACAATTTTCTTTGTCTCCTGAAAACAGCTGGTGGTATCTCTCAAAATTCGGTCGACTATCGAAGTGATGTCCTTTCGCGATGAGAATCTCTCTAATATTCTCCTGTCCGTTAACAACCAAAGCATTCACACTTCCCAACTTTAACTTAATAATACTTCCATACTTTTCGGCTAGAGCCGAAAATGCTTGGTACGGAACTTCGTAGCCGCCCATGACGTGCAGGTTTCCGATAACCGGATACGACCTGGGACCGGGGGCTTCTGGTAACTCAAATTCTCCACATGTGTTTACAAACTCACTGTTTTTCACATCTTTTTTGATAAGTATTATAACGATTACGATACAAATGATTAGGAGAACTGTGATTGGGCTTGCGAAGAACATGACTTTGGGTGTTGTTAGGAATGTTGAGTGTTCAGTTGGGAAGACTGCTTGTTGTTCTGGACGGTGTTGTACGTCTGAAGCTATCGAGATTATTCCCGTGTCTTTTATACGTTTCGGTGACACGTTGAATATTTAGTGTATTGAATTGGTTTGAATAGACAATTTTGTAAATTATTTTCGTTTCAAATCTGTACTGTTCAAAATTTGATTTTGTTATTCACGATATACACTATTAAAAACAAAACCAAATCTACACATTTTCAATCATATACATACATACAGTTATTTCGCATATGAGACTAATTGAAATTATGCATTGAGGGAAATTATCCTCTAATACCGTTTTTCCCATTTTGTAAATGTATTTCGTTATTGTTACCACTTAACTGTTATTTTGAATTTGAGTAGCACATTTTTAACCCAAAGTTGTTTTCGGCATTAATCTTATACCTGTACACCACCCTTACACAAGATAATTGTGTATTTTTAATAGTTTACTTAGAATTCCAAGTGTACCTAACTGTAATTGTAATCTGTTTGGTGTACTGGAAATTTTAGACAGGTACTTCCAAACGAAACACTTTTATTTATTTATTTTAGGTTGAAAATCTTCATTAGTATATTTTGTTTGTACAAATAATATACGAATTGTTATATAATATATTGTTTACATTTTAATAATTTATTATTCAGGAAAATTTAGATTTATTTATTGTGATATGTGATTTATTTTTTGAATAGTTTTGAGCCCATTTTACGAAAGTAGATTTTTTTTCTAGCGTTTTTTGATTTCCGCAATTCCTAATTTTTTATATAAATATTTATATATTTACTAAATAAATTCCTTCAGTGTAATTGAAGTAATATAATCAACTAAAGTTCCAAAAATGTCTAGTCCTAAACGCCCTTGAGTATATACACGCTTTTGAGATTTTTCTTTGACAAATCGAGTCAAATTTGACCTTAAAATGACACATCTGCCAAAATACCAAAAACCAATTGAATATTAAGATATCGCGATACATATTTGAATTGGACATATAACAACACGTGGAAATATTACATATTATACATCTAGAGTGGCCGCAACTCTACTTGGATGCTGCATCAACCAATAAATAGACTTGTGGCTTAAGTATTCGTTTCTCTATGCACTGTATTATGTATTGATCTACGTATATAGATCAGTGATCAATGAATTGACACCACCTACTCCAATGTCACAGGATACAAAATATTATTACAATGATTGTCTTTGTCTCTTTTTTATTCCAGAAGCAATTCCATTTTTTTGCATAACAATAGCGGATATCTATCTCATTACTGTTTATATGGGATTATTCTCAGTATAGTTTTGATTTCTAAGAAATATATAGACAATTCTCAAGGTCACATATTGTGTAGGTTATGATATTATTGACAGGGACGGTGCAAGGGGTTGCGAATTTTATATATATATATATATTTGTATATATACAATAGACAAAAATCTAGTTATATTTGTAGTTTTTATTTAAAAATAGTGTTTTTTTTGTTGGAATTTAAGATTTTTTTTTTAAATTGTGTTATTTCCAAATTATGGTATGTTTTATTTATAAATTCAAATTGGAATGCATTTGGATGCAATGTCCAACACAGTGATATTGTTTGAATATTTTTGGCTGTTTCGGAATTAATATGTGATTTAAGCCCGAAAAAAATCGTACCGGATATATGTTTAGTTATTCTCCAAATAGGCAAAATTATTTATAAGTTCGTAGAATTTCAATGTTACATACAGCTGATACACAAAATTTGTACTAACATTTTTTATTATTTATTCAAAACGTCTCAAAATCTATAATTTTTGATTCCATACAATTTATAGTTTAAAATAAATTACCATCAAGTTTAAAAATAAACCAATTTCCATTTGGTGTTTGTTTATGTGTATTTTGAAAATCAAAATAGTAGAAAACAATTCGAAATGTTGTTGTTGTTGTTGTTGCATCAATTTCCATATGTGATATGGTATATGACATAGTATATTTTAACTTTAGAATCAAATATAAAGTAATATTTCCAGACTGGCTAAAAATATACGGTGTTCCAGACAGTGTTAATATTGGGCCAATGTCAAAAAAGAGAATAAACACTTAGATATTCAAAACGAATTCATTCAAATATAACCGTTTATTTGCGAATTGATTTAAGTTTGACCCTGAAATTTTCCATCCAACTAAAAAGCAAAACTGAAGCGAAACATCTACATATTTAATCATCCCAAATTCAAATACTGATACACCCACTCGTTTTTATCTGAAGCTATTGATCTTAAGTTACCTTATATACTTTGACTTTGTCTGCTTGAAATTTGTTGAATTTAAATATTAAACGATTTGGAATTGCGCTACAGTTGAACTCAAATCATAATTATTACCATATTTGTGTGCTAGTTACTACAGTGTAGTACACTGGTAAAAAATCATGTCAATGTTATGCAGTCCTCATTCGGAACTCAAAACAACGGGATAATACTTATTTGGTTGTAAAAAAAATATATATATATATATATATATATATATATATTTATGAATTTATTTATTAAATACTTTTCTCTTGTGTGTACAATTATATTTATAAATACAGGTGGTTTTACATGGTAAAACACTAAAATCAATTTTATTTATTATGTATAAAGTGTTATTTGTATAAATTACGGTAATGATTGTCAATTTTTTTAATGAATAATTTCCATAGGCAGCCAAATAAGTCTATTAACAATTGAGATCTAATATTATTGTTCTAAACTCTATCCAGAGTCAAATCAACTACCCATAGTGACATGCACATTTCCGTCATCTATTTTACTTTTCTCCGATTTAATACTAAACCCAAAATTATCAAAACCCCCCTTATCTAAATCGCGTTTACTTCGGAAATAATCCTCGATCTCACTCAGCGTTTTGTCTTTCGTTTCCGGCAACACGAATCTCGTATAGAACATCGTAAACACCGACGCGCCGGCGAATATAAAAAGCGCCCCGCTGAAATTCAAATACTCGACTATATTCACGTGTATCTTCACGCATGCGAACACTGCAAATTGCGCAGTACACACAACCAATCCAGACATGATTCCCCGGACTTCTAACGGAAACAATTCCCCAACCATAATCCACGGTATCGGTAGCATACCAACCATAGAAAAAAACACATTTAACAACACGAATAAAATCGGTAAAAATGGTAACTGCCTTGGTGTCTCATGTATCTCATAGTATTTCATATAAATCGCCACAGTTAGCATTGAAACCGCCATTCCTGTCGCTGATATGAAACATAATTTTCGGCGCGCGTATTTTTTTATTAGGAACGCTGCTAGTATCGACATAAAAAACCGTATAAACCCAACGATTATCGAAGCTATGTACTCGTTTAGTTCTATATTTGAGTCTTTAAAGAATGTTACTGCGTAATATAATATTGTATAAATCCCGGAGATTTCTTGACATAAGAACAGAATTATTAAGATGAAAAATGGTTTTAATGTTCTTGAACTGAAATACAAGCTGGATTTTGATTCTTGGTTTGTTTTATTGGTGATTGACGCTTGTAATTCGTTGTACTCCTGTTGCGCTAAGTTGATATTTCTTCGAAACCAGATCAATGCGCTTAGCGTTTCGTTTTTTTGATTCTTCCGAATTAACCAAGCTGGTGATTCTGGTACTAGTTGTACCCCGATTAGAGTTATGATTCCAAAAACTACTGAGCCGTATGCTAGTATGTGCCATGGTAACATATAGCCTAAACAGTATGTTAGGAGGATACCTAATGAGGCACTAATAGGGCCTAGAGCTTGTAGAATTCCTCGGTTTTTTGGAGTTGATATTTCAGTTACATAAGTATAACAAGCCGTTGACATTCCTGGAATTGTATAAATATTATTTAAATACATAAATGCTTCATCCTTATTCCTATCAAATGGGGTGGCAGAAACCCCTTTACTTCCATTCACATCACATTTAAATGCACTTACCAGCTGCAATTCCAGTAATCAGTCGTCCTGCATACAACCAATAAATATCTGGGGACGTTCCTATAATTATCCAACCAATAATGAACGGAATACTTGATAATTGCATTGATTTTCTTCGCCCCATCGTTTCAGCGAAAACCCCAGATAAAATTGAGCCTATTGGGTTCGATACAGCTCCTAAACTTGCTAAAAATATATAAATAATATTGAAATATGGTATTACACAACTGGAACAATAGTTGATCGGATTGCAATATTTATTTATTATTGCCTTTTAAAACTAAAAGGAGTATATATATATATATATATATATATATATATATGTGTGGGGGGGGGGGCTAATTATTAATAAAGGCCTCGACATTGAAATGATTATTAATAATGTCTGAATAACTATAACAGTTATGCAAAGAAATTGAGAATCTTTAAGGCTAAATGATATGAGAATCCGCGTCAATAGCCTTAAAGAAAGTCCTTAGAGGAAGTTGACCTTGAGAGCATGTCTCAGTGTTAATGCAAAGTAAATTACAACTTGCGTTTAACAGTGAAAGTATTTAAATATATATATATTCAAGGAAATTGTTTTGATTTTAGGTGTAAAATTGCATCTCTAACAAATATATTTATTGTCGAACCTATCCATGATGCTTGTTCAGTGTCTATTGGAAACGTTGATGACGTCATCAGTTGTGGTAATAGGATCGCCGAATATCCTTGGCATATTCCGATGGAAATTGAAACGGAATGAGCACAGATAGCAGCCAATGCCTGGAAATATGTAATTATTAATAATTTATAAGAGATTGGCGTTAGGGATATATCGATGACGAAAGCTTTGAGATGAGGTAGGTTGTGTAGTGTAGTGTCGCATCACCACTAGATAGATAGCTGGCCTTGTCGAAGTTCATGTTAAATTTAAAGAAATAAACTTTTTCTAAGTATATACATCCTTATGCGTCACCCTTCCAATGTTTAAACTGTTGTTAAATATACTTAAATTAAATAGAATCTTCAATGCGTTAGACACATCTTTAATAAACTGCATAGATGTGATTTTAAGGAAAAATTTACAATCGTAAATGATTTAAATGTCCTTGTAACTAAGCGTTTTGGTTTGCAAATAAATATTGCACGTAAGAACACTTTTTTCCCGGATTCTGAACATCTTTACTTAAACAATTAAAAAACTGCATATATTTATATATGTATATACATATATATATATAATTACTAAGTTATTAATTCCGATGATTTCGCAAATAAATCACTCCGGATTCAGTGGTTGTAATTCTAAAAATTACACCCGCATAAAAAAAAACTCTAGACTTATGTCAAGGTTTTTTATAGTATGTAACTATATATACACAAATTTTTTATTTGGTCATGGTGCAAATATCAATAACAAACTTATTGTCTAGCAGTAATAGTTATTCATATAGGAAAACACGTATCGTTTTTTTAATTTGGTTCAGTGATATTTAATACTAGGATATCCGCATAATTTTTTTAAAAGATTTGTGTAATTTTTTATTTAATTTAATTTAATAGTTGTTACAGTTTACAGACTCATAGATTACTTTATTTTAGTTAGGAAAAAACTTTTAATACCGATTTATATTTTTGAGAAAGTTCAATTCAGATTTCATTGTTTATTAAATTTTTTGGTAAGCGTACAAAAAAAATAGTTTAATATGCGTAAAACCGTTTTTTAAATAACAATTTTAAACTTTCTCTATCGAAAACGTTTTAAAACTATTTTAGAATTGTGTAAAACACGATTCAAACTTTAAAATTTTTATTATTTCGTATTAAATGGCGAAATAGTACACACACACACACACACATTATTTCGTATAAGAAAATAAAAAAGAAAATTCCATTTCCCTATTTAATTATTTAATATAAAGTTTTTTAATTTTGAAAAAATGTCTTCATAATACATAAAAAATTGTAGGAAACGTGTAAAAAAATTGCAAATTATTCAATTTAGATAATCAGTATCTCTCACTAATTATCATGATGATATAGAATCATTATAAAAATACTGTAAGCCCTTGATTTGAACTTGCACAATTATGAAATTGTACAAATATATTTGCAAATATATATATAATGATAATATCATTATGCAATTAGCTTTTTTTCCTGGTAATCTCAGACAATTTCATTTTAAAATTGCGGTTAAATGAATATTCATATTTTGATACTAAATGTATATTTAAATTCGTCAATCTGATTATTTTTATTTCTTAATATTTCGTTGATTTAAAAACCATGACCGATTTTGAAATTTAGAACAATATAAATTTTAGATAAATAAAACACTTGGAAGTGTTTTATTTATCTAAAATTAAATGTTTCACCAAAGGCCAACCACGAAAATAATTAATAATATAAATTTTCATTGTACTCTATTTTAATTTATAACTAAATAATTTTAATAGTAATTTTTTTAATAGTTGTGACCTAAAATTATATATTTGGTTCAATATTACTATATATACCTATTTTAAATAACAAAAAATATTTACCTAACGTATTTAACCGATTATTTTTAGACAATTGTACTCGATCCAAAAAATATATTTGCCAACATTTAAGTAGAAGTTATTTTTAAATGACTTTACAGCAACAAATCGTGTAGACACCATGCTGTTTAGTCAGTGTCATGGTTTAATAACAATAAAAACCGTCAAAAAGAGTCGTAATTTTCATGCGTTTAATAGGATTTCTGCGGAAATTTTTACATTTTAAACAAGATTATGGTCACGGTCATAACATTTTTAAAAAATTGTAAAATGTTCAAATTACTATAGTTAACATATCATACAACTAATTGTATATGATTTTGTCAACAGATTTGTTAAATATTCAGGTTTGTTCCGCGTGTAAAAAGCGTATTTTTTATGTTATAATTGAAAAGTAATTGGTGAAATAAATAGAGCATTCTAATGTCGATTAAATGTACTATAAACATTGACGGAATCGGGTCGGGGTCTAAAAATGACTGTTGAGATCTTGATCTAATTTTTAAATCACTTTATCCAAGAAAAAATTGTGTTGAAAACTTAAAATACCACTAAAATGTGTTAAACCTACATAGACTAATTTTAATAAATAAAAAAATCTATATTTGGTACTTCAAGATTAATTAAACCTATAAATAATCATTTCGCTTTAATATATATATAAAACATTCCACTTGTGATAGCTTTAAACCTTGAAATGTTTGAGCTTTAGTTCATAGACTCCTCCCAGTTCTTATACAAGCTCTAGTTTAAATTAAAAAAAAAAAAAACTCAATAGACAAAAATATTTATACTAAGAGCAAGGTTATAAAAATATAATATTTGTTTACAAGTTTGATACAATGAATGCTTCCTGTATTTTAGTTCCGGTTATTTATTAATATTTGAGTTTGAATAACAGCGAAATGTAAGTTACTCTAATATTAAATTCACCGCGAATTTATAGTTTCACTTGGCGGCCAGTGACCCACTGAAAGCCGGTATACTTTTGCTGCATTACCGGACTTTGGTGTCACGAAAATAACGTTTAGAAATACGTAACGATGTTTGTTTAAATTAATTTAATTAAAGTAACTTTTGATTTAATTGTACACGTAACCGAGTTGTATAACCGTAATTTAATAATACAATAAACGAAAGTGTTTTTTTAGTTTGTTGCGGAAACAGCTTTTGTTTTCCGCGAATTAACAAAGCGTTATCCAGGGTTCTATGCATGTCTAGAGTATTACTGATTATATTATTATTTATTAAAGTTTGATTTATAAACAAAGACAAAGGTGATATATTGATGCTTATATGTGTAAATATATATTTGTGATTAGGAAAATGCATTTATACACGTATTAATGAAATATTAATTATTAGCATTGAATGGATATAATTAATTAGATTTCCGTTAAAAACTATTAATAATTGTTGATTGTTATGCATAGAAAATTACGTGTTTTGTATTTCAATTTTAATTCCATATATGTAACAATAGTTAAGTTCTACGATTGACGAATTGCGTTGAGGAAGCGCAATGATGTCTAGATATGCTTTTAAACGTTTTCGATTCTAATTTCGGTAAAACCAGGAAACTAGCGTTGAGTTTTTGCTACTTGGAGTAATTGGGGAGTTATACAGACATTAACGTTGTTTCGTGTCGACAAGCATATTAGTTTTTTTATATCCTTGACATAGGAGAATCATTTTTAACGTCAATTTAAAACCATTGCTAGATACTATTCTCTGATTATCGAATTAGATACATGATATTTTCATTGTCAAGGTTGATATTAAAACATATAATTGAAAAAGTACATAATTAGTTTGATGCAGTTACTAATATAGGTATGTATGTATGTGTGTATGTATGTAAAAAACAACGATTTTATTCTATATGCCTATTTGATTACTTTTCCTTGGAGCACAATGGTGATATCTCAACACTATTTTCTAATGCATTTGTGTCTAATACAGTTATTTAATTAATTCATATTTAGAGCTTAAAGGTGATATGCCCCAAATGCAAATTGTGTTTCGCATATTTTTCATTTGATCACTTTGGAGCACAATGGTGATATCTCAACACTATTCCCTATTGTGTAGTGTCTAATACGGTTATTTAATTAATTCATATTTAGAGCTTAAAGGTGATATGTCCCAAATGCAAATCGTATTTCGCGTATTTTTTTTTAAACACTTTGGAGCACAATGGTGATATTTCAACACTATTTCCTATTGTGTAGTGTCTAATACGGTTATTTAATTAATTCATATTTAGAGCTTAAAGGTGATATGCCCCAAATGCAAATCGTATTTCGCGTATTTTTCTTTTAAACACTTTGGAGCACAATGGTGATATTTCAACACTATTTCCTATTGTGTTTGTGTCTAATATGGTTATTTAATTAATATTGATTAATTTGTTTGTTTAATTCATATTTAGAGCTTAAAGGTGATATGTCCCATTACGGTTGAACAAAATATATATTTATTTATTTGTTGTTTAGTAAAAAATATTATATATATTTTTATGACATGTCTAACTTACATCTAGACACTTCTATGAACAAATAGACTTAATAATGTATTTCTAGACGTAGTAGTTTTATATAAAAAAAATACTTACAGTACGAGATTCTCCGTAGTTCCATATTTTCTGAATTTTCTTAACCGTGTTCAACATTTCACTAATTCTGAAAAACAACAAAGTATTTATATATATATATATCCAAACAGGTCATTCATTGACTATGACACAATTGTCTTTTTCCGGAAAATGTGACTCGCTGTTAATATGTAAAACAGAAATTTCGCCACTAATCATTTACACTTAATATTATTTATTGACATACATAAATTTGTAGATTAATATTATGATTTAATAGACACTTGAGCAAAAAACACATTTCTGTTTTGAGTTCTTACTTAAATAGACAAATTTGAAGATACCCTGAATACTGTAGAAGCAAAGTGGTATTAGTGTGAAAGTTTAAAAAAGTTGACCACCAAATTGGTGCATAATATGATTATTTTAATAAATTGGTCAACATTTGATTTATTTAATTTAAATGATTTCGAAGGAATATAAGATTGATTTATATATTTTTATGCACACTACACTGTGAAATGATTAAGTTATTTTGATGTAAAATTATGAATTGTTTATAAATGCCACATTGCTTACAATAATAGTTATTATCACAGTCTTGGAATGCAAATGAATGAATGCAACTATAATTCCCGCAGTTTGAAACTCGTATAAACACTTGATCACATTTTGGTTTCCAGTTCAGAGTTCTTTGCCAAATGTGCACGTATTTATTTGTTGTTTCACTGGCTGCAGTGGACACTGCACTAAGTTACCGTGAATAAAATACTTGATATTCACTATTAATATTTAAGCTTGTGTTGCCGATCTGACATTGTACACTGAAGTAGGGGACATGTGTGAGTGGTCGGACTATATTTAAAAAAATTCGTTTTATATATACATACATACATACATATATATATTTTTTTTATTTTAATTATTCAGCAACCGTCTTTGCTGATAAGCCATGATGGTTAGTATCCTGTTAAATTATATTCGAGGGTCATTGACCCTAGTATTCTTCTAAGATTACTATGAAATAATAGAATATGTCACATTAAAAGTTACTTTCCAACATTTAGAAATTAAATATATATATATATATATATATATATATATATATATATATATATATATATATATATATATATATATATATATATATATATATATATATATATATATATATATATATTTAAAATAATATATATCAAATATTAATAAACACATAACATTCTTTATTTATTATTAATTTAACAAATTTACACACACATACGACGTAATGACAGACAGACATACAAACAGATTGTGAAAATGAAATTTCGAAATAGGATTAATTTCGCGATAATAATCTTATATTTTGTTTTAAAAAAAAGAAGTAATAATATAACGTTTCTACGCCTACTGAACATCAAATTTCGTTTATTTAATGCTTGCAAAATTATTTAGGTCACTCAAATACTATACTTGGTCATATTGTCATATTGTAGGTGTACCTATTGGAAATAACATTAATTTGGATTAGTAACTACTAAACAAATTGCATAATATATAAATATAAATAATTTTAACCTATTTGAAAATTAATTTAAAAAAAATAGTAATCATATGTGAAAATAATTTTCTATTAAAAAAAATTGTAAACAATTATTAGTTATTTACGTCTCTGCAGAACATACTCACAATCAGTGTTTTCTGAGTTTATTGTCTATTTATTTATTTGATTAATATTATTATTACTTTTGTATTAACCTTGCTCTTAATATTAACATCCAATAAAATTACACAAAAAAATAAATGGTAATTCTACACTGTAGCAAGTCCAAGGCGATCACAAAATGGTTACTGACATTTCCGAAGGTTTTCTCTGCAAATTTTTCACATTTATTCAGGAACTCATTAATAATTCACCTAACATAAACCGGAAAGAGTTAGGGTTTAATAGTTAAAATACGCCTTACTTCATACACAAGGATACAATTAACGCCTAAACATTAACAACAATTAAACATAATTATTGTTTAGTACACAAGCAACAATAATAACTTTTTTTAAACAAATTAACTATTTATACGTTAAATAACGAATTTAAATATGACATATTTAATCTTAGATTGTTTAGTTTGAAGGCAGCGTGAAATATAAAATTCAACTCCTATTCTTGGGTTTTCACTAAAACTTTTCTAATTTCAATGTTTCATGACGTATTTTCTTCAGATACAATAAAAGAATTTAATATTTATGCCCGTATCTATTTTATACACTTCCTTTACATAAATTCACTAATTTTTATTATTTTCAATAACAAAGTTAAATCATTTTTATTAAACTTTTCTAATTTCAATGTTCCATGACGTATTTTCTTCAAACACAACAAAAGATTTTACTATTTATGACTATTTGTATTTTATACACTTCCTTTAGATAAATTCACTAATTTTTATTATTTTCAATAACAAAGTTAAATCAATTTGTTTGTTCCTATTCCTTAATTACTATTCGTAAATCGTAAATAAATCAATAATTATTAGATTTTTAATTCAAATTAATACAATTCATAAGTTTATTCGGTTCGGTATATTTTTTATTATTTGTGTGTAAACCAATATTTAATTTGTGGTTCTTTTTGTTGCTAAATGAAAATTATATATATAAATATATGTATAAGAGTAACATTGACCCCGTTATGTTGGTATTAAAAAAGTCATTTATATATATTTTTGCATTATTCGCCCACCGTTCGTCACACCTTTTTGTGGTGCGAGACATTTAAAATTCTTTGTATTTGTTTAAACAATGTGTGAGGATTTATCGAAACCGCAATTTTTATTTGTATAATTCAAGGATGCCACAACAGGATTTAAATAGTAAATGTAAATAAAACAATTAATTTGAGAATAGTATATTTAAGATCACAGCAAGAATGCACATAGGTTTTTAAAATAGTTCAAAAAAATACATTTATTGTATAGATATATAGCAATTTTTACATATAGAGCCAAGAAGACAATTGGTAATTTAACGATTATTTCATTTTGAGTATTTTAAGCTCATGTTTCGTAGTTTTACCTCATATAATCGACGTATTTGATTGATTGTCCAAATTTAATTTAATTTCCCAAATAAATACTCAAAATGAAATAATTTAAAATTCGGAGTTAAGATACTTCAAAAATGTGGTGCGTACATCTAAGATTAACACTTTTGTGCTTTAATAGTAAATAAATATGGCTGGATTTATTTACTATAATTTTGTAAATATATATATATATATATAATTTTTTTAAATATATAATCTTTACTATTTTATAATTTAATCACAATATTTGGCAATTTTCTACTATTAAGAGTCCATATAATATTTTTTTTTGATTATTCGTGATTTTAAATACTTTGCAAAACTCTCATGGACTAACCCTGAATTAAATAATACTAATGAACCACAACAACGAAATAACAAACGTTTAAATTAAACTTTTGCTATTTCATTGTTGATTCAAAATATTTGTTTCTATAACTTAACAATAAGCTCTATTAATATATTTATGTTTATAGTTTAAATATTCATTGATATTTTGGTTCATTTTAGATTTGAGTTCAATTTCATATTTAAGCCACACTGAAAGTATCACTTAACTTAGAATTAAACCCAAGTTTATTTGTTTAAAAACGTATACGTGATAGCTTAAACAATGTTGATATTTGGTCATATTAATCAGTAATAAATTTAAAATCTTTAATTAACTTATTTTTGCTGATTAACCAACACTTAGCACAATTAAGATATTTAATTAAAATAAATTTAATTAATAAATTGATTTAAAGCGCAATAAATCTCGATAAATTAAATTAAATCCTAAACGTTTTAATTAGTTTTTTGTTTTGTTTTTAATATTGCTACAATAATTAAATCGTGTCCCAAATTCTAAACAAATGTTAATCCTGCGATTAGAATTCATTTTGACTTTGAACTTTAATCAAATATTGACTCTAAGAAATCGTCGTGAAATTTTGCGTTGAGCTTTCGCAGTATGGCATAATTTTACCGTGCGAACAAGTGTCAACTTCGTCGAAATCAATAAACAATATCACCATACCAATTAGCGCGACTAATGAGCCGAAAATCGCCAAGCCCAGAGCTGGTAATTTTCTTCGGCTTAAAACGTTACCCTCTTCTAATTTTAAATAACTTAACGCTGGTAGGACATAGGCTAATGGGACTGCTGCTAAAACGCCCTAAAACATAAAATATAATAGTTGTATTGTATGAATTACTTTATAATATGTGTATATATCATAACTGGAGTCAGTGGTTGTGAATCCGTAATACTTTATAACGTTTTTATAACGTATTATAACGTTTTTATAACGATTTTATAATACATTCCTAAATAACTATTCATTAATACTTACGTTTAATTCTAATACAACTCCTAAACAATCGGTAGCCATCGAAATGAAATAAGCAACGGATACAATAACTAAAGTAATTAAATAATGCGTTCTTTCAGACATTGGCACATTTGGGTCTTGTTTAATGAATGATTGTTCAATGACTTCCCTCGAAACAAAACATTCGATTGGATACGTTAGTAAAATGGTGGCACTGAATAGAATTCGACTAAAGTTCATAAGATCATCGTCCCAGCAATAATTTTCTAGTAAATCACCTAAACATATATATATATATATATATATATATATATATATATATATATATATATATATATATATGTGTATGTATATATATATATATATATATATATATATATATATATATATATATAAAACACAAGTAGAAATAACAATTATTGGATGTAATTTAACGTTATTATAACCTTGCGAATAGGCTGTGAACGTTGTATACCCTGCTATTCCGAATAACATCGCTACAATTAAACTCGTTAGTATTGAAGCGTGCGTTACTAAATCCCAACGTTTTTGGGACGTTTCTTGTATGGAACTATAGATTAAAAATGTGTTATGGTGACACATAAATGCTAAAAAAAATACAGATTTATTTATATTATTAGAGCACAATGGTGACATCTCCTATTATATATATATATATATATATATATATATATATATATATATATATCCCAACTGACACCAGTGATTGAGAAGCCATAACGTTTTATAACGTTTTCATATCGTTTTATAACGGTTTTCAACGTTTTTATAACGTTTTGTACAATTTTTAACGTTTTATAACTTTTTTATAACGTTTCATACGTAAAAAAAAATTGCGAACATGTTTAGTTAGGGTATATATATATATATATATATATATATATATATATATATATATATATATATATATATATATATATATATATATTAATAAAATTACCAAAAGCCATGATTCCAATTGCTGGAATAATATCCCAATTAATGAATTTCCAAGAATCTGCATGTGGTGGACTATAGAATAAACATTTATTAATACCTTTTTTTGACTGCTATGTATTGTAGTATACTTACATAATTTCTTTCATACTTCCCATACGTACAAAAATGGCGACTAATATAAAAGCAACGCAGACTAAACTTAAAAACGATATTTTCGCCAATTTAGCAATGTCCCTATACAAACATAACGGGATTGTAACAATTAACGTTGCAATTAATACGATAACTTCTCGTTTCGCGAAAATCGTATCTTGTTCGATTCCTGTGATACGCACGATTACTTTAGTTACAGTATCGCCCACCACAACGTTATAGGAGACCATAGCTGAAAGTTTTTAAAAAATTAATTGCGATTTTGGTTGTAACGTTTCACACATACCAATAAATGGATAAATGAACTGTAGTATGCTTAGTAAAATATATCCAGGCTTTCCAAACGCTGCTTCCATGATCCCTTGATAGGAAAATTTACCGCTTATATGTCCAGAGCGAACCATTAATATTAAAGAATAATCAGTAACGTATGCTACTAATATTAGCAGCAATAGTCCGAATCCGAATCCTGCTTCGTGCAAAGCAAACGGAATTCCTTTGTTTTGAAACAAAACATTTTTATATTTATATTTTAAACAAAAGCGATGCTCGCTTCTTTAGAGTCATAGTATACTATGTCCGTGTGATATGTTTGATGTTATTAAATATATATATATATATATATATATATATATATATATATATATATATAAATATAAATTATTTGATAGTTTTATCGCCTGTAGTTGCGTTTAGATACTCGTAAGTTATACTGTAACGTTATAGGAGTTGCTTATAGTGTTTTTTAAAGTATTTTATTTATAGACCAGAATAAAAATAATAATTGAGTGCGATTGTTGAAATAATAATAAATTATAGTGTTTTATTAAATAAATAAAATAGTGTTATAAACATACAGAATAAAATAATTGAATTACCAATAACACCACTGCCGATAATTGAATTAATAAAATTAAAACTAGCTAGCGGTAAACTAGTAGTTTTTTCATCACTATTTTCATCAATAAGTTGTTTCATATCATCGAACGCGGACCCTTCCGATTCAACGCTATTTCGCTAAAACAATATTTATTTAAACAATTAACCAATTAACAATTAACGTAACGATCTTACTTGTTCATTTGCAGTTCGGTCTAAAATATAACTATTTTCTGTGGCGTTTTTCTTTGGTACAGCCATAATTTCACTATATTTAATTTTCTTTTCCCATATGCAGCGTTACTCAAATAAAAAAATACATGAATGAATGGGATTGCTTAGAAATTTAACTAGTTATGCCATTTTCCGTCTTCGTTTTTGTTATAAAACAGAAGGAAATGAAGATATTTAGGGTGTTGTGCGTTATAGATGCAACAGGGTGAGTTATATTGATTTTTGGTGCGGTCTTTAGTACTACTTGTTGGTCATAGAGGGTACTTTTTAACCCTTTAATTATTCATGTATTTGATTTGATTACTTTATGGTGTTTAACGTTTATTTTATTATTTATTTTATTGAGGCGTTTATTTTATTATGCATTTAGATAATTTTATAGAGTTTCTTATTAATTTTATAGATGTGTATACATTTATTTAGTTATTAAATCGCATGACGCTACATTTTGTAGGTAAACAAAAATTATTTATTAATTTATATTACTTATATTTATACTTTATAATCAGTAATAAGACTAATAAATAATTATTAATAAATACATTTCTGCACTACATTAATATATTTAGCAAACTTATGCTCAGCTGTGCAAGCCCTTCGGGCGACAACCACATTTGCGTACTTTTGCGCACGCTCACACCTACCACATTATAGCTACTATTTGGGGGCAATTTTCAAACAACCCTAATTATCTAAAGTTAACCAATTAACACCGTTTTTTCTCTTACAAAAACATACATACTACATGAAATTCTAAATATTACGCTATGTTTTCAATAAAATTAATGTATTACAATGAGCTTTTATTTATTTATTAATACTGTATCCAACAGGTAATATATATATATATATATATATATATATATATATATATATATATATATATATATAAATATATATATATATATATATATATATATATATATATATATATATATATATATATAATTTAATATTGGGAATAATTGAGGAAA
The DNA here is from genome assembly GCA_018344505.1 of Nebria ingens riversi. Classification (NCBI taxonomy): domain Eukaryota; kingdom Metazoa; phylum Arthropoda; class Insecta; order Coleoptera; family Carabidae; genus Nebria; species Nebria ingens. The sequence goes on from JADQWA010001178.1 coordinate 128,847, forward strand.
ATATATTTGACAAAACAATTGAAATAAATAACTGAATTCCAGTTTATTATTTATATTTGTTTTAAAAAGTCGAGATATGAGTTTATAAAGCGTCTAGTAGTATAATTTTATGTTTGCTTTCGTTGGCAACCTTGTACCTAATATATATTATATTTAAAACGCAAATAAAAATTAAAAACAATTGTTTAAAACTATAAATACGTAATAGTAAATTAACAATTAATATTATTTATTGTTTTATAACAAATACAGAAAAATTTAAAGAAGACTACGCTCTTTAGGAGACTGTCATCCTGCCGTCATTAATTTTCTAGTAAAAATGGCGGATAAAGGTGATATTACTGAAAATCAAGCTAGTAAAGACTCAAATAGCGATATAAATACGCAAACGAAAAGGTTGGTTTATTTACCCTATAAATGCTTTAACACATCCTATATTCTATGTCCTAATGTACTAAGTTGTACACTAACCTATAAATTATAAGCGGCATAGAAGCATGACATAGAAAATAATCAATACAAATATTAGATAAATTGTTTTATGATTTAAATTTTCGTTAGAAATAATTGTGATTTGTGTTTATTATTTTTAAAAAAAAATGTTAACCCTATTTTAAATTTCCAAGTGGTAAAAGTCGAAACCGAAGAAAAAAGCATACGGAAATTCCGAATTCGGGTACGGAAATTGAGAAATCCCAAGTGGATGGGTTAGTAAATGATACAGATTTCAATTCTGGATGTACGTTATCTATAAAAGATATACGAATGGCTATGGAGGCGTTTAATTTTAACCAAAAGCCGGCGAAGACACCTGAAGAGGCGATGAATAAACAATACCAGTTTTGGAATACGCAACCCGTCCCAAAAATGGGTGAGTCTTCAAATATTATTTAGTCTCAATATTTAATACTTATCGCAATTAATATAAAGATAACTCTAATCATTTAATCCTGTATTATTTTTTTATTTTAATAAATAAACTATGTACTAACTTAAATGTTCTAAATGGTATAGTCGCGTAGACTATTTATATTTATTTAATATATTTCATAGAAAAATTGTATTTAATTACAATAGAATAATTTTAGTTTAAATAACCAATAAACTTAACATGACAAAATGTTAGTAAATGTTTTATTTGTTTAAATTATTTTATACGTCATGTATATTATGCTATATGTTATGGGGAAATAATATTCTGTGTTGTATTTTAAGGGTAATAATATTCTGGTCTTAAGACTAAATAATATTCTAGTCTTATGGCAAATTAACATTGTAGTACTATTTATTGTTGATTACATATTATAGGGCATAACTTTAGAACTAGTGCATTTAAAAATCTGAACATTTCAGAGTGTTTTCTAAACGTATCAATTAATCTATAGAAAACTTATTACTTTGGTCCGGCGTCTTATAACAAAATGGCTGCCATTTAACTTAAGAACTAGTTCAGCTATAATTCTAAAAATTTAGATTTGTGTTCATGGTAGTTGATAATAATTTATAGGCATTTATATAATTTCGTCCGGCGTTTTAAAACAAAATGGTTGCTCTCTAACTAGATTCAGATTGTATTCTTTGTAGTCAACAGTAGTTTATAGAAATTTATATAATTTAGTCAGGAGTTTTAATCAAAATGGCTGCTCTTTAAAATTAAATCAAAATGGGGGCCAATTAACATGAGAACTAATCGATCTTGATATTTTATTAAATCAGGGAGTGTATGTACAATAAACTGATGTCTCAATGAGTGTTGATTATATTTTTAGATGAAAAAATAACTGTTAATGAACCAATCGAATTAGACAAAGACATATCAGAAATTCGGGCGGAACCTTACAGTTTACCTGATGGATTCCGGTGGGATACATTAAATTTAGATGAACCTTTAGTTCTTAAAGAACTGTATATGCTCCTTAACGAAAATTATGTTGAAGACGATGATTGTATGTTTCGCTTTGATTATCCACCTGATTTTCTTAAATGGTAATTGAAAAACAAATTTTAAAAATCTTGAATTTTTGTTATTGTAAAACATATTTTAAGGGCATTACAACCACCAGGCTGGAGACGCGAATGGCATTGTGGTGTTCGGGTGATTAAATCTGGACGTTTAGTTGGGTTTATCTCAGCGATTCCAGCGACGTTACAGATTTATGGACGATTGCAGAAAATGGTAGAAATTAATTTTCTATGTGTCCACAAAAAAATGCGGTCCAAACGCGTTGCTCCAGTTCTAATCCGGGAGATTACGAGGAGAGTTCATCTAACTGGAATTTTCCAAGCGGTTTATACTGCTGGTGTTGTTTTACCAAAACCAGTTGGTACTTGTAGGTAAGTTATTTATTATACCCGGTTTTATACGTTGTTTATTTATCTTTTTTATTAATTAATATTTAGTTTGTAACTTAGTTATAAATAATTCAAATATGTGTATCTATACGAACTGTATTGATACAGACTTACAAATATTTAAATAACTGCTTATTTTCTTCTAAACGGTAGCAAGTATTTTATAGAATATGATTGTAGTAAAAAATATTTTATAGATATTGGCATCGATCTTTAAATCCAAAGAAACTAATCGAAGTAAAATTTTCGCATTTATCGCGAAACATGACCATGCAACGAACGCTAAAATTATACAAATTACCCGACCAACCCAAGACCCCGGGCTTCAGAAAAATGACCGCAACCGACATCCCAAAAGCGCATAAGCTTCTAAAGGAGGTGCGACCCCAACACTCCAATAAATACCAATTCATTTCAAATTGCATTAAAATAAAATTAATTACGTTTATTTTCCAGTATTTATCAAAATTTAGTCTTTCACCGCTGTTCAGCGAAGATGACTTTCGTCACTGGTTCCTCCCGCAGAACGGCATCGTCGATAGCTTCATTGTAGTCAACCCAACGACTAGTGACGTCACCGATTTCGTTTCATATTACACGTTACCCTCAACAGTAATGCACCATCCTGTTCACAAGTCCCTGAAGGCCGCGTATTCATTTTATAACGTTTCTTCGCGAACGCCGTGGATCGATCTGATGTCCGATGCTCTAATATCCGCCAAATCCCTGGGCTTCGATGTTTTTAACGCGCTAGACTTAATGGACAACAAAGAGTTTCTAGAGCCGTTGAAATTCGGCATTGGCGATGGCAATTTACAATATTATTTATATAATTGGCGGTGTCCAAGTATGACACCTTCAAAAATCGGGCTTGTGCTACAGTAGGCTTTTTTGAGAGATGTTACCCTAGTTTTCCGGGATTTAATTTCGTATGGGTTTGTAGACGTAGCTCATAAATATGTTCTTTTATCAAAAACATTTTTGGTAAGTTGTTATTTTTACAAAATTATAAATGAGCTTAGTTTCTATGACGTATTTTAATTTGTAACTTCGTGGCCAGTGTGTATCAATTTTGGTGTAAATGTTTTAATTATAATATAAAATAATGATAATTAGTAAATATGGGATCGAATTATGGAGCGTTTTGATGCTACAAATAAGTCTTTTTGTTCAACACCAATTTTCTCGAATTTCTAACGTACTAATAAGAAAGTTGAATATTTCCGTAATGCGGTCCTGTACTAAATAGCACTGCAATCTGAACATTTTAAACAAATCGCAATAAATATTGTATTTATATATATACATATAAATATATTCAAAAATGGCTTTCGTGTTTTTGGGCCTTATACGTTGTAAAATTTCAAATATTCATTATGGAATTTTTTAAACACAAATATATGTGTTATGTATAATTTCATAGAATAAAATAATAGATAAAATATTCTAACCGTGTTTGATTTGTACATATTAATATACACATATCTTTTTATTAATTTATAACACTCCTTAAACAACTTCATTACACTAAATTTAATTTAAATAAACAATACACTTAGCGAAAGTTTTTATTGTTCCCCGTAATTTACTCAAAACGCGATTTCGATAATTCACATGGCGCCCTTTTTTCCTCAATAATAATTGTGTTTGCATATTAAGAATAAACATTGGTTTAGTAATTAAATTATTTTATTGGTAATAAACAATTTATTATATTAACAGTATTACTCTTTTCCAACTTCTGCTATCCGGATACTAAATCGGATTTTAAAACCGTTTTTGAGACCCCCATGCACATTATGGCGCAAATTTCATCTCAAATCGCGACTTCGTAACCGGAAATACAGAGTATAGAAAATCTATTGGACGAAATAAAAATATTTACATATTTTATTTATAGATAAATAACATTACATTATTTATAAATATCAACAATTTAGTTATTTTTATTACTAAATAAACTACAATACATTCAAAGTATATTATTTATACATCTCGGTAATGCTTATAACATATTCCACACATACCATCTTCAAAAGCAGTACTTATAAAACATCAACAATACATTTATAATTATTGTTACAATCAATTTTATTATTTATTTAATACTTACATTACAACTGTATTAAATTTAACATAATTTATACAAAATAATATACAAAAGAAATTTAAAAATATTGAGCTCTTCCATGTACGGAAGAACCCCTTTTTACATGTCCAAAACACATGTAACTAAGTGTGGTATATATGACCGCTATACTAATAATAATAAAACAATATTATGTTTTAGTAGATACAATTACTCAAGTCACTTACAAACAGTCCTAATAACACCAATTTTATAATCACTATTCGATCATTTATAATCGACTCATTTCTTGTGGTGTTCTACCGTTGGTGATTGTCGGCAATGGCATCTCATCTGCAGTTGTGCAGATTCCATTTTCGTGACCCGAATCCTTTGGAGGTTTTGGTGCAACCGGTCCATCCATCAAGAATATCGTCATGAAGAACATGATTGAACCTGCACACACATAACAACAATTAGAATAAGAAGGTATACAAATAATAATTAAACTTGCTTAATGCATAAAATCCCGCGTAGAAGATGGTGATGGCTTCTCTGTAGCCAATTGCTTTCGAGACGGGATCGACCAGAATTGGTAAATTACCACCAATGTTATTCATGACGAACAAGAACACTCCAACAGTTGTTGACCTAACAGCTAGGGGTACAATCTCAACCAGGATAGCAAAGACAATCCCGAACCACATTTCAGCTATAAAAAAACCCCTCTTAAACATCACACAACATTTCGTTTTGCGTTTAATAACATACCGAAGAAATATGAGATTCCTAACGTGATCATAGCCCAAAGAGGATCAAAATAGACACTACCAAACGCAAATGGTGTTGCTATAAGTTGACTTATAGCTAAAACTGCAACTCGAGATCGAATTCCCATTTTAGCCACGAATTTATCACTTACAACTCCTCCCACAACAACTCCAATACTTCCGATAACGATTGTCACCGCGAATAGTGCCCAACCCAGATCGTAGTCCGGGAAATATTGTTGATAATATAAATCGCAATTGTAAGCGAAGCACATTCCACCTAATTAATTAGAAAAAAACATTGAATAGATTTCCTAGAAGTTATTTAAATAAGTCGCAACTGACCACAATGTCTAATAGAGGCGGCTAAACACAACATTATTACTCTGGGTTGCAAAATAACGTTCCAAATCGTAGTTTTTTTCGCAGCTGGGTCATTAGTAGTTTCTTCACCAATCGTTTGTCGTTCCGGTTCCCTTAAAGTAGCAGCAGTTAAAATCGCGATTAAAAACGATATAACTCCAGCTCCATAATAACAAACTCTCCAACCCTGGAAAGTAACTTGCGATAAACAAACATCTAAACATATAAAACACTTCAATTGCTTACTAAGTCACCAAAATTTAATTTCGTAATGTATCTTCCGACGGGAAACGCAATTCCATATCCTCCATAAATACCCCAATTAAATATAGACATTACCAAACCGCGTTTCTCTTCAGGGAATATATCAGAAAGAATTCCTGTAGCCATCGGGTTGCAACCTGCCTCCCTGAAAACAACACAATATTTATATTTACGCGTAAAACATTTTCAGATTTACTCACCCAAGAGCGAGCACCATTCGTAATATCACCAATTGCCAATATTCCTGGACAGCTCCAGTTAGGATAATTGCAATTGAAAATATAAAACTACAAATTGCTAATAGTCTAACACGATTGTATTTATCGGCTGCAACACCGAGAAAAACGCCAATTATCGTGAAGACTGCGATGAAACAAGGACCAGCCAGGAGTTGATAGTCAATACCCAATCCATTGTAGTTCCATTCGCAGTAGTAGGTACCATTTAATTCAATGGATAAACAACTGAAAAGAGACACAGGTGAAATGTAAGAGCTGTATATTGGAGGAGAATTAAAATATTTACGTTTCGCTATTGTTAGCATCTTTGCATTGGAATGGTAATTGTGATAAGTAATAATCGGATGAATTGAGCTGGCAAGCGATGTCTCCATAATGTAAATCGATCGCAATCGCTTTAGATGTTACTCCAATTAGGTAATGGCCAAGCTCTCCTAAGACGTACCCTATGGACACTACTGCTAGTACGTAAGGGTTGTACAGGAGCTTTAGTTTTGATATTAAAGGCAACATTTTTTTTTTTTTAGAAATATCCAGTGGTCTATAGAAGAAGAAAAATTGTTAGATGCAATTTGTGAATTTGTTCTTCAGTAGAGGAGCAAATATATACCAGAATGGTGACAAATTGTCAAGATGAGGATGTTTTAGGTGTTCTGCCACCATATTTAATGGGTGTGCGTGTATGGTATCAGAAATGAATAAGTATCGGCCATTTAATTAATAAATTGAAAGATATGAATAAATATAGATTGAATAAGTAATTGTAGTTAAGCAGTAAGGTTATTCGGTTATCCGGTCTACGTATGGAATGTTTATACGCATATCCTAGAAAAACTTGTGCAACCGAAGTCTGAATGTATTACTAGTTGTTGAGAAGTCGACCTTAATCTAATTGTGGGTGTAATTTAAATAAAAAATAATACTTTGTAACTATAGCTATTTGTATATTAAAATTAGGTCCTGTAAAGCTTATAATTTAAACTCATTTCTAACATTTCTGTGAAATAACCAGAAGTGTAAAGTTTGGACCTAAATAAGTATAAAACACAACAGGCCAAGGTGATATACGTCTAATACATATGATACCTTTGTACGTTTTCAATACTTTGAATACGTTTTTTTTTCGCAGGGAGCGCAAGGTTATATTGTCAACACTAGTTAGCTTTTGTAACATACGTTGTGTCGTTTTGCGTGTTTCTTTTGCGCTTAATTATGATAATTAAGCGAATCTTTAATGAATTGGCAATAATTATAGTTGTAATCACAACAAAGTTAAATTGTTTGAGAATTTTGTTGTGTAAATGAACACATCTTTAATTAAAATAATGTCGCAAACGTCGATTGTAATTTGTTTTAATTGGATTATAATTTTAAATGCATCGAACTTATTGATTTTATATTATTAATAAATCATTTACAGATATTATTTATAAATTAAATTATATATATAGTCGTTTTACAGACTATAAGTAATCTATTGCGATTTATATTAAATATGACGCATATTGCAATTTTGCATATATGCAAATAATATTTAACGTTAGATTCTCATCAATTTTCTTACAACTGGAAAATAATAATGTTTGATTTCCGGAATGAGCTACTCTATAATTATCTATATATCTAGAGAAATCTAGCTTTATGGTCTGGTCATGAACTGTAGTCCTACGACCTACCCGAAGGTTGCTTCATCGTAAAAACAACCTGTTTGTTGAAGATGATTTCAGTGTTGCACACATAAGTAATGAACCTTGAAGCTGCTTTATGATTTTTTCTAGCTACTATAATAAACTTTTTCACAACTTGTCAAGTTCAAATAATCCACACAACTCTTCTATTAATTATTGCGTCATTTTTAACAGTGTAATTAACAAAGTGTTGTAATACTATTTAATATTATTTGTCACGCACTGTTTCATTAATTTTGATGTTGCTTAAACATTTCAAAGATTATATTAAATAAATTAAATAGGATTTAAATTATTTAAAGTTATATGAAATTAGCTAAATTTATTGTAACGTTAGATTGAGTGCTGGAAATAACTTAGCGTTTTTTTCGCAATGAAAAAGCAAAAGCAGGTTTTTATTTGCGGTCACTTTTGACGCTTTAAATCAATACCACATGAATGTTATGATATACCATTGAAAAGCTACATGAATTTAAGTGTTTTCGAGCGAATATGTGACAACTTTCAAATACGTAAACATTTATTTTGCAAGGACACTCAGATGAAAGAGAATTAACATTCTTATAAATATGTATACGACCGTGATCCTGGCATTAAATGTATCATTTCGAAATTAATTATCTGCCAAGTTGAAAATTTAATTTTCAGACTTTCTTCATTGTTCACCGCCAGAAATTAATTAGTTTGATCAAATTTTTTATTAAATTACAATTGTGTCGACAGTTATTCGGTTGCGCGAAATTAGTTGCTGATTTTGATGTGCTCTTTAGAGAGTATGACACACCATCGATTTTCATCTTCTCGGAAAGAAAAACAAAAAGCTCGTACGAGACATATTATTTATTCATTTAGTTTTCTACGTATTTTCCAACACCAGCACATACATATAATATTGTCCTTTTAGTTTCACTCGAGTAAAACATTTCCAAGAAATGTTTTATGAGAAATACAACCGAATTTAATTATTTTCTAGTTTATGTATAAATCAAACCACATCATACAAAATTTAGGGTTTGGAGGGATTAATTAAAAATTTCGATTATTTATTATTTACGCAAGTTTTCGAAACAAATCTATATCCTGTATACTGCAATTAATATTCACGGAGTTATGTTAAACTCTTGCATCATATATCTGTATGTGTCATTAGTTTATGAGATACGAGAAATTATTGTTAATGATATATTTAACTTCGATTATTGATTAAAATTGTTTTAATGTCAAAGTCACGACTAAACAACATAATTACACACATGCAATTGTCTATGAAATTATCTAGCGTTAAAATAACTTTAATCTAAATATAACTGGATATTAATTTAACCCGTATTTTGTTAACATATTAACTAAGCATTTTTTTTTTGTTCCACAATTTAACCCTTTCATTGGTTGTAATTCGTTAAAAAATCCTTCTAACGCTAACAGTAAAATTTAGAACATTTATAAACCGGAAACGGTGGCTAGCAGATGTTAACCTTCACCGCGCTACAATGCAAATTAAGTTAGTGTTCCAAAAGTTGCTCTACAGAAAACGAAAGTGCTTTTCTGTCTATCTCTCACCACCAATAATTGAATGATGCATTTAGGTATCAATATGTCTAGATGTAATTAGGAATTTTTCCTTCGACCATAAATTATCATAAACTGTGAAAAATGATTATTTTACAGCTGAATCTAATCAATTACTTAATAGATTTCAGAGAAATGATTGAATGATAATAGCAATAGATCAAAAGTCACTTTTGAGTAAATATAAATTAAACGAATCATTTCCATATTTGGTAATTTAACGAAGTTCATTTGTTATTAACATTTTGCATATTTCTTTAAAATTATGCAAATCTGAACCACATTTGTGTGTTGCAAACAAATGGATTTAATAAGTAATTTCTAATAATTATGAATATAACCTTCTCAATTGGCTTTAACATTTAAGAAAATCACATAAATGTGTAAAAGGTGTGCTTAGTTATTTCTAATCTAATCAAGTTAGTTTATTTGGTTGTATCTATTATTTCCTGGTTTTTTTTTATATATAATTTTATTAACTTCCTGCTTGAATTGTATAGCAAGGTGATTTTAAAATGGGTCATATAAAATAATTGTATTTTCTAAATAAATAGACTTAGAAGTAATAAGTTTTGAAGAACTTTTATGGATATGTTCCAAATAAAAGTTGAGCATTTGGAGTTTATGGGTGACAGGTTTTGAGATTAATTTTATAGGTTTTTTCCCATTGAATCATTGAAATTAGTAATAAAAATTGTGTATCCCATGAATTGGGAGTGGCAGATTTTGCTATCCAATAATTATATTATTATCCTTATCCTTATTATAGAAGTCAATAAGAAAATAATAAGCAATTATTTAAATTGTTCCAATACTATATAATATAAACTATATATTTTAATTATTATTATTTATTACTTTTTATTTTAATTGGAATGAAATATGTTTTACTGTGTTTTTTATTATTATTAATTGAGTTGATAGAATCGTAAGTTAAGGATTTTTTTAAACATTGTGTTATTAGTTGGAATGTTGTGTTGATTAACAATTACATATAAAGTCATTTTTATTCATAATTAATTCGCTGATTAAATTGTAAATTTATTATAATTTATAATTATTATGCATCAAAAAAAATGGGAATTTGTCGCTAAGGAAATTATATTTGTGCTTTATTAACAAAAAAAAAGTGTGTAGGTATATATATATATATATATATATATATATATATATATATATATATATATATATATATATATATATATATATTTATATAATTTTTGTGTGTGTGTTACCCTGTATGAGAGTGGGACCTGAAGTAGATCACTTACCTTAATCAATAAATAAAAAATCCAACAGACACAAATAACTTAAAACACAAACTAAGTTGAACTTCAATAAAAAACAACAAAAAATCGAAACATAACACAACGAAAAAGATAGCTCCAACCACCGTTAGTTAGGTATCTCTTCAAGTGTTACCGGAGACCGTCTCCTGCAAAGACTGCCACAAGATGTCGAAGAATACCTTCTTTTACTTTACCATTCTTTGTGCCGGAGCCTTGAGTTCAAATGGCCATCTATACTAATACATATATATACATATAAAAACCCATTTCTATACTCCCTCCAACTTTGAAGCCCAAGGCGAACAAAATTCTCGGCTGCGTTGGAGTACACATTATTTCTTAGCACTCACAATGGCTCAAAAGCATGAAAATGGCGCTGGACACACACACATATATATATATATATATATATATATATATATATTATATATATATATCGTATTTATTGATAAAGAAATCTGGTGAAACCAATACACTTGAGGTGTTCTTATTACAAATCAGGTTTCTGGTGGTTTAAAGCCAATTTTCATCAGGGAATTCCATGACCACAGTATAAAACGAACAAATTCGCAACTGAGTTCATTTTTATTCTTTTACAAATGCCACTCTGGGATAATCCAGTTTCTCTTGCAGATGTTAAATGTGTTTACAATATTTTCATAAAATACAACTGTGCGGTCATTCAAGTTATTACAAAATATAAACTTTTTATAAATGTGTGAATTGCTAATGGTAATTTCAAAAACAATTGCAGAAATTCTTTGAATTAATTTAGGATTAAAATTTAATTCTATTTAAAACAATTCAAATAATTGTTAATAGCTAAATAGTTAAATATATAAACTAGCTGATGCCGATGGACTACAAGAATCCTCTAGACTCCTCCAGAAGTAGATGAAGATGTCTTCTGATTGAAAATGGTTCCTCCGGCTCCTGGAACTGCTGATGGGATGGACAGGAAAGATCTTCAATCGACTATATTTTCTGAAATAAATAAATACAATTAATTAGTTTAAAATCTATTTGTTTAAACTATAAGTTAAATGAAACGTAAGAAATAAAATAATTAAATAAAAAAGCTACCTTCCTATTTAGGTAAACAAATATATCTACTACGTATAAGAAAGTTCAGTACAAAACAATGCAGATGTTTTAACAAAATCAGTTAACCTTTGACTGTGCAGTTTGATATGCATATTGTTTGCACATGTTCTTGTCTGCTTAGAAACAAAGCCTGTAAAATGGTGGTTCACTGGAGCATGTCAGTTTCCGCTGTTGTATTCTCGAAATGAAACAACCACCGAAAAAAAAACCGGTTAGTTCTACTCCATAAAAATAAAAAACGTAAAGCGTCTTAATTGAAATTGACCAGCGAAATACTATATATACAGTTTTGTTTCGGATCGTTCACTACCTACTGAAATAGATGTAGTTTGATTGTGAGTAAAGAATTGGTCGCGTGGGTATATTGGGTAACGATTTTTAATCGCGCGATTTACGCGAACGCATTTCAAGGTACACAAATTCGTTGCGAGATTACATTTATTTTTAGTCATTTATAATTTATAATATTCGATACGATGTATAATACAAATACCAATACGAACTTCTTCTTTAGAACCATGAATTTATTTGTTAAATGATATTTTAGAAGGCTAATAAACATATCCAAATTTTAAAACGATTTATTGCAAACATACTTTTCAAGGCCACCTCCAACGTTAATACGATTAATTATAATAATTGTATTTATTTATATATATATATATATATATATATATATATATATATATATATATATATATATATATATATATATATATATGAATGTGGATCTTATATAGTTTACGAATTTCAACATATTTAATGAATATGTATTATTTATGTAGTGATTTTGTCGAGGTCGTATTTAAATAAATGCAAAAATATATAAATAAAATCATAAAATTTTTTGACAAAAAATATTCTCACCGACCTCAAGGAAATGTACGGCTTTAATTGCGAAACAACAAATACTTAACGCCTGCACGCGAAAATATACCTACAAAAGAACTGCTAACTGAAAACTTATAATTAATTAATATAATAGAACACAGTTCGAAGAACGTCGCCAATCATGTGCGTATTCCCACTAGGGCAGTTTCACCCCGCTTTTGCGCGCTCCTTAAACCGTAACGGGTCACGGCCAAACTGCTCCTTCCGGCATCTGTCTAAGCGAAGACTAGTAGGATAATCCCATTAGATTTCCCCAAAACATTCTATGTTTGTTAAAATATAACACCTTAATCTTTCATTAAAAGTCTAAACTTACTTTCGGCTAATAGTAAAAGTAAAAAGTAGGTAAATTTGGTTTATACTCAATGGTTACAATAAAGTTATTATTATCATCTACCTCTACATAATGAATCAAACTATTTTCTTGAAATTTAAATATTTTATGTTTTAATTTATTTTCTCTCTACAAAAAATATACCTACTACATATAAGAAAGTCCAGTGCAATACACTGCAGATGTTTACACAATGTTACCCTTAGTAAATAATAATGAATGCACTAGTAATTGTTCTGAGTCTCGAAGAGATATTTTCATTTTGAAATTATGACCCTTTAAGTGTGTATGCCATTTGTGAACGGCTTAGGTAATCGATATTTTTCCAAAATTATTTTGAACTTACAGGTGTATGCTGTTTCATGGGTGTATTTATTTTTTATTTTTTCAAGATTCATGCTATAGCGTAGCTTAGGGTACCGGTTTGGTGGTTGTCGGCAAGCGAGCAGCCCGTGGTTGGCATATAATATAAAAATATTTGTGAGGAGATTTAATTTGTCTTTTCAGTCATCAGAGAACTATTAAACGAATCGGACGTGTTCTCAAGTGTAGATCTGTACTGTATATTAAAGTTATTAGTGCGCGTGTAAGTTGCGGATCCTAAAGTAGGATACTGCAGATTAATTCGCTCGGAACACTAACTTATCTAGTGTAGTGAGTAAATTTGAATACTTAAATCAGTTTTTTTGATTGTTTAAACTTATTTTAATATTTGGTATATGCTTGCAACGTACATTTAATATTTTTTATAATATTTATATGTTGGAGTTTATTTTATTGGTAAAACTGAGTCTTTCGATATTTCCAGATAATTCATCGAATGTGTTTTCTTGATCTACTCCCCCCCCCCCCCACCTAAACTTTGCCCTGGCTTAAGGGGCAAATCCCTTCGTAGGGTATGCTTTTCTATGTATTTCGTTGCAGCTGTCAGATTGCCATCGAAAGACTCAGTTTAACCGAAAGGGTTGATGTGCGTGCGCATCTTAATCGCTTCTTCGACTCGGTGGACAAGTTAAACGACTTGGACATCGTGGTCAATCCCGATTTGTTGGCGATTTTATTACTTTATAGTTTGCCAGCTAATTTCGAAAACTTCCGCTGTGCAATAGAATCGCGTGATGAATTGCTGATGCCGGAGGCACTTCGAATAAAGATTCTCGAGGAAAATGACGCGCGGAAAAGTGCCACGCGAAGCACCTCGTCGGGTGCTATGTTTGTTAAGAGATATGATAATTCGAAATACCGGCAAGACAAAAATGATTACGATAAACAGAAGGACAGAAAAGTGATTCGTTGTTATCGAAGCAAACAGTTGAATCATAAGGCAAACGAATGACCGAAAAATAAAAGTAAAACACAATACGAAAATGCGAAGTCCGCGGAAAACGTGAGTTTGTATGTGTCAACTCTGAAAAGGTCAGATCCAGACAAGAAGTGGTGCCTGGACAGCGGAGCGACAAGTCATTTTTGTAACGACGTCGAGCATTTTAGCGAAATCTTCGATTCAAATCCTGAAGTATTAAAGCTGGCTAGTAGTGCGACGTCAATTACAAAAGGTGAAGGCAAAGTACACTTCGTCGCGCGCGTACGAGACGACACGAAAAACATCACGTTGAACAAGGCGCTCCACGTACCGGACATGAGACAAAATCTGTTGTCGGTGAGTAAAATCACGGATCAAGGTTTCGAAGTACTTTTTCGAAAAAACGAAGCTCTGATACAAGATTGTTGACAACCTATATTACATACGAGAATCCAGACAAGATGCATGTACTGCTGCATCCGCCACCAAGAAGAATCAAGTTTCTCTTGAACTCCTTCACCGACGTCTAGGCCACGCAAAAGTGCGAGATATCCAGGAAGGAGTTCGAAAAGGCATCATGAAGGGTATCCAGCTTTCAGAAACTACCGAAAAATTCATATGCGGCGTCTGTTTGCAGAGTAAGATGACGAGGACTCCATTCCCCGACAAGTCAGACGAAGAACTTGGACCTGATCCACACCGACGTCTGCGGAGCAATGCGGACAACATCCTTGGCAGGAGCTAGGTACTTCGTTGAGTTCATTGACAACACAAGATGGTGCGAAGTTAGGTTTTTGAAGTCTAAGGACGAAGTTTTCAAGACCTTCACAGACTTCGCAGCACTCGTTGAAAATAAAAAAGGTACGACCATCAAATGTTTACAGTCCGACAACGGCCGCGAATATTTGAGTACTGAGTTCAACGAATACTTAAAGAAGAAAGGAGTTTCAAGAAGACTGACGGTTCCCCACAATCCAGAACAAAATGGGATTGCGGAACTAAAGAACCGCACGCTGGTGGAAGCTGTCAGGTGTCTTCTCAAGGAATCAAACTTACCTGACTGTTTTTGAGCAGAGGCAGTTAATACTGCGAATTATCTGCGAAATCGACTGCCGACGAGATGCCTGAAAGATAAAACACCTTTTGAGGTATGGACTGGTAAGGCTCCCGACATTTCCAATTTTAGGGTATTCGGTTGTAAGGTATACTACCTAGACAGAGGCCCTGGTAAAGGAAAATTCGACTCTCGTGGAAAAGAAGAAGTTTTCATGGGATATGCAGACGAATCAAAAACATATCGCATTTGGTCTCCGGAGAAGCGCCAGGTGTTGACATCTCGCGACGTGAAATTTTCAGAAGACGAATGCCGAAATACCAAGACTGGTGTCCAAGCCGATTTTGAGGCTGACAATGAACGCGAAGATCCAACACAGGCTCACCAATTTATGGAGTTCGAGTTTCCACCGGAGCACTCGAAACCTGTCCCAGAAGTCGAACAAATATCCGTGACTTCTGATGACGAAGATTTCCTAGGTTTCGATAACGCCATCCAGACAAAAACATCGTCAGGATCGGATAATTTTCACAACACTGAATACAACGTTCCCGACGAGCACCCAATTCAAGTGACCGGACGTAGAGGTCGAGGTCGACCCAAGACGAACAGATCCGAGGAAAGAATACCACCCAGCTCTGGACTCGACCGAAGATCTTGATGGAGCGGAGCAGACATTCCTCTCCGAGGTGCCTATTAGAGAGACACTGAATGGCGAAGATGCGAGTGAGTGGCGTCAGGCCATTGCAACTGAAATAAAGTCCATCCTAAAGAATGATACTTGGTACCTCGTCAATCGTCCGAGAAATCAGAAGGTCGTGGGTTGTCGGATTGTACTCAGAAACAAGTTTCGTCCTGATGGAGCGCTTGAGAAGAGAAAAGTGCGCCTGGTCGCCCAGGGTTTCAGCCAGCAGCCAGGAGTTCATTTTACAGAGACCTTTGCACCGGTGGAGTACCATTCGACTCATAGCTTCACTTGCAGCGAGTCACGGATTGATGATACGACAGCTTGACGTTGAGACCGCGTATCTAAATGGACTTCTTGAAGATGAGATTTATATGAAGACACCCGAAAATCTTCGAGATCCTGCAGGACATCGAGAATTCTGAAGACGGAAACCAGATCGGAGCAAAGGCAAAGAAGATGCTCAACGATCTACGTCAAGGTGACAAGGTATGCCGTTTGACTAAGTCTTTGTACGGCTTGCGACAAGCCGGAAGAAGCTGGTATGTGAAACTGGACCAAACAATGAAGAGTTTGGGCGGCATTCCATCAAGATATGATCCTTGCTTGTTTTACATTGGCTCAGGGGAAGACGTGACTCTCATCGCGATTTATGTCGATGACATTTTAATTGCTTCACGCAGCAAGAAGAAAATAGCCGAGCTCACCAAAGAACTAGCTGCCAATTTCGATGTAAAGGACCTAGGGTACGTCAAGTATTGCCTAGGAATAGAGTTCGAGCAGTCGAACGGACAAGTGACGCTACATCAACGAGGGTACGTTCAAGACCTGCTTTCGCGTTTTGATATGGCGGATTGCAACTCGATATCTACTCCAGTGGATCCAAGTTTCAAGTTAGCAAAGAAGGATTCGCAGTCTCAGGATGATTTAATGCTTCCATACCGCGAGCTTGTTGGTGCTCTTACCTATTTGACGTCAACCACACGTCCCGACGTATCCTTTGCGGCGAGCTACCTGGGGCAATTTAATAATTGCTTCGGAGCTGATCACTAAACGTGTTTTGCGCTATCTGAAGGGTTCGATCAACATGGGACTGACGTACGGTTCGAATCCGGGTTCATTCGTGGGCTATACCGATGCTGATTGGGGAAACTGTTCCGAAGACAGAAGGTCCTACTCTGGTTACCTATTCATGTTGAATGGAGGACCGATCTCCTGGGATTCTAGAAAGCAGCGGACTGTTGCTTTATCTACACTAGAGCCCGAGTACATGGCTTTATCGGAGTGTGTGAAAGAAGCTATCTTTCTCAAACGGTTTCTTGCAGAATTGAATTTTCATGATTGAAACGATTTGACCGTTTTCTGCGATAACCGTAGTGCACTGATATTAGCTGAAAACGCAACCTACCACGCTAGAAGTAAGCACATTGATGTTCGCCATCACTTTGTGCGGGATGTGCTTAAGCAGAAGGAATTTCGTCTTCTGCATGTGCCAACTAAGGACCAAGCCGCCGATTTCGTGACAAAGGGTCTTGCTAGATCTAAACACGAACGCTGTATCGAACTGGTTGGGATGAATATCTTCGGATTGTCATCCGACGTACGACCGACTTGAGGGGAAGTGTTGGAGTTTATTTTATTAAACTACGCGAGTAACGGTTCACGCCACCTATCTTATTAATGTTGTCTTTGGTTTTTCCATACTTACTAATAAATGTCATATTTGTCCAATATATGTTTTGTTGTTCCTGTAATTGTTTGTCTCTCGTCTTAGTTATTAAAACCGACTCGCTAACATTATATTTTTAATTTATTCAGATATTTTAATTTATAATTATGTCTTGTATGATATAAGTATCTGGGCAGGTTAATTAATAAAAATTTTTATTATTTAATAATTCTATTCTTTTGTTTAGTTACCTATAGAAACATACGATGCTGGTTCAACATGAATCCAATCGAATCCATCGTGAATTCATTTATGAATTGTAAGTTTGTTTATAACTATAATTACAATTTAAACATTTTAGCAACTTATTTATTTTATTATTTTTATATTTTGTTTGTTTATAGAAAAATACGAAGCTGCTTGCTCCAGTATGTATGTATGTATGTACGTACATACCTGCTAATCCAGTGCATTTAAATCTTAGAAGCGATGTGTTCTTCTATTTCAAATTGTAAGTTTATTTATTACTTTTATTTGCTACTTTAAAAACATTTATATAACTTGAATAAATGTAAATCACTTTTAAAAATCTTTTATTTTCTTAATGATTTAATAATTTATATTTTTGTTTATTTGCAGAATTGCCTTTGAATATCAATCAATTCCGGGGGTTCAAGTGCAATTGAATCCGGAAGGGGGTTCTTTTTAATTATTGAACAATAGTAAGTTTATTTAAATATATTTTTTTTAACCACCTCAACAACAATAATGCAATTGTGAACAATAATTTAAACAATAACTCATTGCAATATTTTAAGCAAGCCAATGTATGGATTAGTATCGAATGAATGTGAATATTGTGTGGGCCCCCCGGGGGACTTTGAATGAGAGGTGCACCGTGCCTCTAGTGTGTTGCATGCGAATGAATTATAGCTAGGGATTGCGTGGATATCAGTCTATACATTGGCAAACAATTTTATAATTGTAAATTAATTTGAAAGCATTGTTCGTAATTGTTTTATTTATTTCAAGAAACAATTTATATTTTATTTAAATTTAATATTCAATTTGATTTATTTTAACAATTTTTTTTCTCTTGTAATACTAAAACAACAATACTAAATAGTGTGTTTTTCTTATATTTTTTGCAGACTTCAGTCTTGTACTCGTATACCAGTGAGCAACCAACAGTTCTGCATTGCAGTTACCATCGCGCTTCATCATTGCAACTTTCAACGGATGCAGCTCAACAATTATTTGGCAATTATTTATTCGTAAAAGTCTTTGAAAAACTTATGTTTTATTTTTCTAATCATTTAAACAAATCTTCTTCAAAATGACTTATATTTCGTCACACCACTAACTTGAAAATGTAATTGTTGATTAATGACATTTGAACTTAGGATCAATTAAAATTGAATTACTTTTGCAATTATTTTTTTTGCAAACACTACTTAATTTATCCATAACTAATTTTGGTTTAAAAAAAATTACTTTTTTGAACAATAAATAATTTGATTTAAATTAATTTTTTTTTAACTTGGTATTTTAAATATAAATTACTTTTGTAAAATATTTCGTTTAGTGGAGTATGAATTTGTTATACACAAATGCTTTAGATAATAAACAACATTTATAATTATAAACATGCATTGCTGAATGGAGAACGAATGAGAAATTCTTAAATCAAATCAATTTTCAAGTTTCTAATTGTTAAACAAATTTAAATTAAATAGAACGATTGGATACTAAAAGATTTTCTCTATTGTTACAGAAAGATGAGAAGAAGATTAGCTCACGCTTGAGGTACAAGGGTACACACGGCAGTCGCCGATTCCTCCCCCTCCCTAATCACCGTATTTTTTCTTAGGGGTTTAAGGTGGGGGGGGAGGAATCGCTGGTTGCCTTAGGTGTGGGAGAGCGAGGGGAAGTGGCCGGCGTCGTTGTTGGGGGGGGGGGGGTGTCAGTGATCCGGGGTGGTCAGCGATCCAGGGGGGCCAGCTTTGGGGCAGAATTCTCAGGACCCACGGCACCATGACTAAACCAGGCCAATCCGTCCATTTAGGTGAGATATTGTTTATTTATTTAATTAATTTTTTGCTGCAATTCAATTGGATTGAATGTGCGAATGAATCTCTGATGAATTAAACCAATGCATATTGTTTAAATTATTTCTTTTTTTTATTATCGTAATTGTATTTTACAAAATTATTTATTGTACATTTTTGTAAATACATATTCAATATAATAACAATTGTATCAAATATTTATAAATGTGTGCTTGCTCTATACGTTTGTAATATTAGTTGTAACAAATCGTTGTTTAATTATAATTATTTAATACGAATATTGATTTGAATTAATAATTTTTATTAAATGAATTTCTTATAAAAGTATTCGTATTGACAATTGACGCGCATACAGTAGTGTTATAGTTTTAGATCGTTAAATCGCTTTAGCATTAAATATAAATAAAATTGTCGTATTTATTATTAGTTTCTAACAGTATTTGTTGCAACAAATATATTATTATTCTATTGTAAAAAATAGATTTAAAATTACACCATGGGTGATATAATGTCCTGGTTACAAAATAACTCGTTGGGTTTAACTTTATAATAAATGTGTTTAACAATTATTATTTGTTCGTTTCAAGAATAGTTTGTTGCATTATTTAATAAATAATTTATAGTTGAATACATTTCAACTGTAAATAACAGTTTATAATTGTAAATAATTTGTTGATATAATAAAAATATTAATTATACCAAAAAAATCTACGTAAAATTTCAAATTGTTTGATGTACCTGTTTAAACATTTTTCAGATTATAACTGAAAGCCGTAAAAAAATAATCAACATAATTATTTTTAAAAAAAATATAATTTATACCAAGAGAATCTACGTAAAATAACAATTTTTTTGATGTATTGATGCTGTAGATGAATTCACTTGGAACACTAACTTATCTAGTGTTTATAGAAAATTGCGAAGCTGCTTGCGCCAGTACTTGGGAATCCAATGCATTTAAAACTGAGGAGCGATTGCGTTCTTCTATTACAAATTGTAAGTTTATTTGTTACTTACTTTATAAACATTAATACAATTCTAAACATTTTACCAACTTATTTATTATATTTTCTAAATATTTTTCTTTATTTATAGAAAGAATCGTTGCTGCTAGCGCCAATCCTAGGATGTCCAGCGCATTCATAGCCAAGAGGCGATTCTTTTCATTCTATTGCAAATTGTAAGTTTATTTATGGCTTTTATGTACTTACGTATATATAACTTGAATACATTTAAATCTTTTATTTTATTAATGCTTTAAATTTATGTTTATTTGCAGAGTTGCCTTTGAATATCAATCAATTCCGGGGGTTCCAGTGCAATTGCAGGTCAGTATTGGTTCGGAGCCAGCCTGATACAGTTTCCCTGGACCAAAGCTGCAGCGAGTGGATCCATCCAGCAATGGTGAGATATATTTTATATTTATTGTATTTAAATTGAATTGAATGTGTGAATGAATTAAATCAATGCATATTTAGTTGTTCTTATTCTTTATATTCTTCCGTTATCATTACTAGTCACTCCTCATCAGTACTCATTGTCTTTACCTATTATACTTTCTCATTGATTCTTATTCATTATATTGATTCTTTGGCTTTACCCATTATATTCATCCGTTATTTTTACCCATTGTCCTTATCTATTATCATCACTAACTATCGTTACGTCTTGCCCTTATGCATTGTCTTTACCCATTATTAACATTCATTGTTTTTATCCATTATCATCACCTCTAATCATAACTTGTTATTCATTGACCCTTACTCATTACCATTACCTTATATCCCTTATCAGCGCCCATTGTTCTTATTCATTAAATTCTTCCGTTATTATTACTCAATGTCCTTATCTCTTATCAGTACCCTCACTTATTATACTTTCTTATTATTTCTTATCATTATATTTGTTCATTATCCTTTATCAGAACTCATTGCCTTTACCCATTATACTCTTCCACTATTATTACCTCTTATTCTTATTTATTATACTTTCCTATTATCAGTGCCTCTTAACTATTATCATTGCCCAACATCATTACATATTGTTCTTACTTGGTACTATTACCCATTATATTTGTCCATTATCAGTACCTCTTTCCCTTATCCAATATTTTTATTTATTGTTTTCTTACATTCTTAGTATTCCTTATCACTCATTATGCTTTCTTTGTGGCTTTACCCATTATACTCTCCCGCTATGATTACCTCTTATTCTTTCCTATTATCATTACATATTGTTCTTACTATTACCCATTATATTTGTCCATTATCAGTACCTCGTTCCCGTACCCAACATTCTTACTCATTGTTAGTATTCCTTATCATCAGTCAACATCATCATTCATTACTCTTTCTTTGTGTTATCAGCCGCCGATTCCTCCCCCCCCCCCCCACCTTAACCCCCTAAGAAAAAATACGGGGATTAGGGAGGGGGGAGGAATCGGCGGCTGCCTTGTGTACCCTTGTACCCAAAACTAATCTTTTCTCATCCTTCTGTAACAATAGAGAAAATCTTTTAGTATCCAATCGTTCTATTTAATTTAAATTTTTTTAACAATTAGAAACTTGAAAATTGATTTGATTTAAGAATTTCTCATTCGTTCTCCATTCAGCAATGCATGTTTATAAGTATAAATGTTGTTTATTATCTAAAGCATTTGTGTATAACAAATTCATACTCCACTAAACGAAATATTTTACAAAAGTATTTATATTTAAAATACCAAGTTAAAAAATTTTTTAATTTAAATCAAATTATTTATTGTTCAAAAAAGTAATTTTTTGTTGTTAAACCAAAATTAGTTATGGATAAAATTAAGTAGTGTTTGCAAAATATTAACGATTATTCACTACTTTTAAATGTAATTGCAAGTTGAAATTAAAAAATAAATAAAATAAATTAATTGCAAAAGTAATTCAATTTTAATTGATTCTAAGTTCAAATGTCATTAATCAACAATTACATTTTCAAGTTAGTGGGGTGACGAAATATAAGTCATTTTGAAGAAGATTTGTTTAAATGATTAGAAAAATAAAACATAAGTTTTTCAAAGACTTTTACGAATAAATAATTGCCAAATAATTGTTGAGCTGCATCCGTTGAAAGTTGCAATGATGAAGCGCGATGGTAACTGCAATGCAGAACTGTTGGTTGCTCACTGGTATACGAGTACAGGACTGAAGTCTGCAAAAATATAAGAAAAAACACACTATTTAGTATTGTTGTTTTAGTATTACAAGAGAAAAAAAATTGTTAAAATAAATCAAATTGAATATTAAATTTAAATAAAATATAAATTGTTTCTTGAAATAAATAAAACAATTACGAACAATGCTTTCAAATTAATTTACAATTATAAAATTGTTTGCCAATGTATAGACTGATATCCACGCAATCCCTAGCTATAATTCATTCGCATGCAACACACTA
This sequence comes from Nebria ingens riversi, assembly GCA_018344505.1. Lineage (NCBI taxonomy): Eukaryota > Metazoa > Arthropoda > Insecta > Coleoptera > Carabidae > Nebria > Nebria ingens. The sequence continues at coordinate 151,987 of JADQWA010001178.1, forward strand.
GAGGCACGGTGCACCTCTCATTCAAAGTCCCCCCGGGGGCCCACACAATATTCACATTCATTCGATACTAATCCATACATTGGCTTGCTTAAAATATTTCAGTGAGTTATTGTTTAAATTATTGTTCACAATTGCATTATTGTTGTTGAGGTGGTTAAAAAAAATATATTTAAATAAACTTACTATTGTTCAATAATTAAAAAGAACCTCCTTCCGGATTCAATTGCACTTGAACCCCCGGAATTGATTGATATTCAAAGGCAATTCTGCAAATAAACAAAAATATAAATTATTAAATCATTAAGAAAATAAAAGATTTTTAAAAGTGATTTACATTTATTCAAGTTATATAAATGTTTTTAAAGTAGCAAATAAAAGTAATAAATAAACTTACAATTTGAAATAGATGAACACATCGCTTCTAAGATTTAAATGCACTGGATTAGCAGGTATGTACGTACATACATACATACATACATACTGGAGCAAGCAGCTTCGTATTTTTCTATAAACAAACAAATATAAAAATAATAAAATAAATAAGTTGCTAAAATGTTTAAATTGTAATTATAGTTATAAACAAACTTACAATTCATAAATGAATTCACGATGGATTGGATTGGATTCATGTTGAACCAGCATCGTATGTTTCTATAGGTAACTAAACAAAAGAATAGAATTATTAAATAATAAAAATTTTTATTAATTAACCTGCCCAGATACTTATATCATACAAGACATGATTTTAAACTAAAATATCTGAATAAATTAAAAATATAAATATTATAAAACATATTAAATGTACGTTGCAAGTATATACCAAATATTAAAATAAGTTTAAACAATCAAAAAAACTGATTTAAGTATTCAAAGTTACTCACTACACTAGATAAGTTAGTGTTCCGAGCGAATTAATCTGCAGTATCCTACTTTAGGATCCACAACTTACACGCGCACTAATAACTTTAATATACAGTACAGATCTACACTTGAGAACACGTCCGATTCGTTTAATAGTTCTCTGATGACTGAAAAGACAAATTAAATCTCCTCACAAATATTTTTAATTCAATTAAATGATACTAGTTTTTGTTAGCATTACAAAACATGTACGAGTAACGTAACTAGGCATGTAACATATTATATGCCAACCACGGGCTGCTCGCTTGCCGACAACCACCAAACCGGTACCCTAAGCTACGCTATAGCATGAATCTTGAAAAAATAAAAAATAAATACACCTATGAAACAGCATACACCTATAAGTTCAAAATAATTTTGGAAAAATATCGATTACTTAAGCCGTTCACAAATGGCATACACACTTAAAGGGTCATAATTTCAAAATGAAAATATCTCTTCGAGACTCAGAACAATTACTAGTGCATTCATTATTATTTACTAAGGGTAACATTGTGTAAACATCTGCAGTGTATTGCACTGGACTTTCTTATATGTAGTAGGTGTTTTTTGTTTATACTCAATGATTTGCAATTTTTTAGTTGAATTTTCTTGTAGAATAATTGTCATACCTATTATTATCTCAAATCAAATGCGAAATCCAATAAAATAAATATAAACATCAGCACACACACACACACACCTAAAAAAAGGATTCAAATCGCAAGAAAATATATACAGGTATAGATGAACAACCCAATAAACAAACACCGACCCGCCAGACACTCAGAGATACCGAAGCATTCCTCCAAATCCAAACTCATCACATCCCTATACCAAAAAGCACGCGTGTATACCCACAGCACCCGTCGTACCCGCAGCCGGAGCTTTTCGGCGAAAAGCGCGCAGTACAATCCCCGACAATATCGATCTCATACACACACACACACACATACATATATACACGGGGCACAACCACGTTGCTCCGGTCGCCCGCGTGTTGTAATGTAACGTGTCCGTGAACCATTTTCCGAGACGTAGCTGCTACACGAAAAGCTGCCAGTCTCGCTAAAGCTCCCGGACACTAACGTTACGCGTAACAACATTGCACGTTTAAACATGCATATACACACATACATACATACATACATATATACAAAGTGTTGAAAAGTGTTTAATAAACTCATGTTCATTCAATCATCAAAAAAGCTCAAAAAAGCTCGGAGCCTCACCAAAAAGTGGGTATATATATATAATAATATTTTAAATATTCTAATAAACAAAAACCTGTCTATACGTTTTATTATAAATACTAGGAAAGCTCGCAAAAGCTTAATCGTATATATATATATATATATATATATATATATATATATATATATATATATATATATATATACTATATATATACTATATACTATATATACATAGTAACCGTTTATTAGTAGTGAAAGTTAACACGTAGTATTTTAAAGCTCGCGATGAAAACACAGAAGCTTGAACCGAATGTCGTTAAGCTTGAAAGCTACAAAAACGTGGGTGGTTTATTTTTGTTGTTATTGATTACATACTAGTCTAATACGAAATGATTGTAGATTAGCTCAGTATTGCAAAAAAAATTATTTATTTATTTATTTATGAATTAATTCAATAATTACGTTATCACAACTTATAAAGTAATTAATAAATGCAATTAAAATAATGTTATTAATAATTAAACATTTGTTTATAGGTATTATTAAAACAATACACATTTATACTAATAAGGTTGTGAAATTCAATCATTATAAATCGTTTTTATAAATATATATTTACATATCTTCATTTTAAATTAATAATATTAAAATCGCTAATTTAAACAATCATAATATTATTAATACTGACGAGTGATCAGGTTGAAGATTACCTTGACGACTGAAGATAGTAATTTTTTATGATTTTGACCCGAATTTGAAATTCCAAGACATTTATAGTAAGTATTATTAAAGTATATATACAGTAATATTTTATTTATGAATGTATGGTTTGGTGTTTTTTTTTCTTTCTTTTTTTAAATAATATATGTGTTTTTATGCGTACCATGTTTCTTTAAATGTATATCTAGCCTGGAAACACCACTTAAGCATCTCAAATAATGACGATAATTATCTTTAAATAAATTGTTAGTTCGAATGACATTGAGAATCATTTTTTTTATGTGACTATTCAAATCCATGCGGCGAGAATGTGTTTTTCAGCTTCAACAAACATTGTTAATTACGTATTTGTCGCTCAATAGTTTCGTACAATTATTATATAAGTAAATTGTTTAAAAGAAAAACCGACGTTTGTTTTTTATCGAACTAAAGATGACAATAAATTTTTGTTAAACAAATAACCTTCATGGTTGATTTATACAGTAATTATTTATCAAAATCACAATCATTATTTAATAATATAAGTTTTATTACTAATTTATTGGTTCATTCTACGATTGTAACTATTGTTGAGTTGCATATACTTAGGCGTAACACACATACACACATTAATTTATTTATTTTAAAAAAATCGTAGCTTATTAATTATATAGGTATTTTTATTAACTATAATCATAAAATATTATTTATTTGTTAAAGTTAACTTTAGTTAAAGTTTAATTAAAATCCTAGTATTCACTTGTGGCCTAGTAAAGTTTTCCTGTATTATTAAATTTGTGCCTAACTTCATATCATATGTTGTGAACCTCTATTTGTATACATATACATTATAATTAAGCAAATATTAATACGTCCTCTGAGATTCCATGCACGAAATATCAACATTCGTTGAGGATTTAACTGAAGATATATCTCAAAATAATATGACGTCACTGTTAGCATGTGGCATGAATATATTTGCGAAATATATGCAACCCGAACAACACAATCTCTCAAAAACTGATTTTATTTTTAAAATAAAATAGACAACGCCCGCGACCACTCCACACTATATAGGTATAGGTAAGATAGATGTGACACGTAAGAAATTTGGTTGTCTTAAGTAGATTATTTTTAAATCCGTTTATATCATCGGAAGAATGTTTGAAATATCTAGATCTAAGTTGAGAATCAACAAAAAAGTTTAAGTTCCTGGAACATAACTCAAAACATGTTGTAAGTTCTCAAGGTTTGATCGAAACTTATCTAATTTTCGGAATGTACCGCAGATCAGTTTGGGGCGGCGAAGAAAACTTTCAAAATAACGGAAAAACTTCAAGGTTTTCTTCCTCACTAGCTGCATTTTTAGTTACTAAGAATTCCATTAAAACACACTTATATTCACACATTTAAAACATTTGTCAATCCTAATAACAAAAACGATAAACAACAAATGATATTTAGTTATTTTTTTCTCGCGAATTTATTATACCGTACAAACTTATTCATTTAATCGCGTGTTTGTGTGTGTGTGTGTTTGCGTTACGATTAGAGGTAAAAAGGGCCTTGGGAATAGTTTCCTAAACAGTTTCATATCAAAACAAGTTTTTCCTGAAGCTCAAACGACTTTTGGATCATTGCCAATTGGCAGATATTTGTCAGCAAAACAATATCAAGGTGATTCAAAACGTTACAGATTAATTACGAATTTATTGCGAACCTTAACTATAAACTAATGCAACAAAAATGCAATTGCAACCACATTTAATTCGACGCTATTTTAGTTGCAGTTACAACTACTAAAATCCGTTTTGTTAGTTGGAATCGTAAAGAACATTCCAATCAACTAATAGCATAAATAAACCGCGGTTACATAAAATATCAATCATTAAACTTTTTATCTCTAATTGCCTCCAGAAGGTTCTCCTAGTTTTAAGAGTTCTTATCAAAACTAAAAGCGTCAGCGTTTTCCGAGAAGATCTAAAGTGGCCGTAAGGACTTTTACACAATTTTGATCGTCAAAGCACAATTTTAAAAGTTCTTCTATTTAATCAAAAATTGATATCGTTTTTTATCAAAACGAAAACTAATGAATAATTTACCGCATCATTCACTTGGTTCAGTAACTCTTCACAGGTCAACACATTTCATTTTAACAAAGTCTACTCTTAACTTGTTATAAATATATATATATATTGTTAACAGTGTAGATAAATCAGAAACGAAGGATATTTAAAAATTTAAAGGCTAACTCAAAATGTATTGTTTATAATTAACAATTAAAGCCTTCGTTTGATTTAATACAATTTGAAAAGTGTTTTGATTTAGATTGATAACAAAATGACCATTTGCCTTGCTCCAAATAAAAAAAAAATGCACAGAATTCTCTACTTGTTGTGCTTGAAGCAACAACTACTCATTTATTATTTAATCAAAACACTAAAAGCTTACGCGTAATAATTTTCGTGTAAATATGCACGACTTAGTTTTAATACTCAAGTAATTACTAATTAAAAAAATGCGTTATTTTTTAATGAAGGAATCTTTAAAAATGTATACAATCATCTCGACGAAAGTCTAAAAATAATTTAAAACCCTGAAGGTTAACGAGAATCAACGTTTTTAATTTACATCTAAAATTACTCTAATTATTTAAAAATATTCGTATTAAATGTGGTTCAGTTGATTTAAAAAAAAATTAACGCTTCATAAAAAACCCTATTAACCATCATGCGCGTTAGCGATAGATATAAATGTTAGGGACAGACATACAATTTAATCAGATTCAATTCATATAGTAATTACATAGGAAATCTGGTAATAACACCAAATTTGTACTTATTTATAGATTTAAAGTGTAGCAAGGTTAGTGACGGACTCGTATGTTGTATTGTCAATTAGCGAAGTAAGTAATTAGGTCAATTTACGCGAAATGAGATTGGTCGTTTAATAGGAATTGTTTGAAATTTCTTTTATATTTTTGAAAAAACAATTAAAACTATTGCGATAACAATCGAGTTATTTAACATTTATAGTTTATCTGAGTAGGTTACGCTTGGATGAGCTTTTAAACATATATGAACTAAATATCTAGTCAGGCATAACGTGTTGATCTCACTAGCGCCATTGTGACTAAATAACAACTTAATTTAAACCTCCGAGCCTCCTATATAGTATGTTGCATAATAAACATATTGATCCTCCATTTAAAATAAGCTTGCAAACTTAGTTCGAATGGAGCATATATATATATATATATATACATATATACTAAATTAACACCTAAGATAACCTTAGTGGAACCTAGTATGCATACGCGAAGCTCGAACACCCTACACACTAAACTTAATACGAAGTAATACTAGTGAAACATAAGTAATTCCGGGAACGGAATTAAAATTTTGATGTTTAGAGAATGCGGTGTGTTATACACCACGCCTGATTTATTTTTATGTACTTTTTTGTGTGTGTTCGCGAAAGGAACTCGTTTATAATATCAGTAGACACAAGGTCAGGGGCGTATAGGTACCTGCTTTACCGCCAAGTGACTATTTGTCGATGCGAGGCGATACAAAATCATACTATATTTTTATTACGCTTCATTATATTAAACCTTAATATAAATAAATGACACAAATGTTTAAATAAATAGAAAAATGTTTTATAAAATAGAAAATAGTCAACATATAAGTATTCCGGCAAAACCAATTCCCAACTGGGATTTACCAAGTAATCTTGCTCTCTGTTTAACGCAGAAAGCAAATTGCGGTAACTGGATTTGTGAATTCGTTTTATTCTTACACGCGGGACGTAAAATTGTTAGTACTGAAGAAATGATGTATATAATTTCGTTACATCTAGAAGTTATTGATCCAAATAGTATTGGCATCAATTTTATATTAGATTTGTTACCAGAGAACTCACAATTTAGATATTCGTACACAATAAATAAATTGTTTTAAATGTTTGCTCGCCTATGCGCATACCACCAGCAACACATTTAACTTAACTGAGTTGCCAGACACGTAGGCGCATAGAAACGCGCATTGTCTAACTAATAATGGTTTAAATAATACACTTATGTATCCATAGAAACAAAAGTAAAAAATTCTATAAACCCCTTTCAAAAATTTAGTGGATTTATCCAACAAATTAATTGTATATTTCAAAATAATTCAGACTATATAGTGGTTTGTTTTTGAAAGATATAAACCTCAAATTACTTATGAAAACTTTCGAACAGTTATTCAGAACATTCATCAATCATATTTGGAATTTCATACTAAAACTTATCACCCCAAACGTAATGGAAATTAAACGTGGAATAATCCGGAAACCTAATCCAAACATACGAACCTACTTTGATTTGTACAAGTATAAATGGGAACGAAACGATATTTTAATCATAACTCCAGCATTAAAAAACGACACAAAATCGAAAAATAACATCAATTTAGCGTTAGCGTTAAACTATTACAATTACAATGTGAAAATCATCACTTGTAGTGTAGATGATAAATACTGGGAATTAGAGATACCAAAATTGAGAATTGAACGAATTCGGACTTCGTTTCCGAATTCGTTTTTCGGCCATTTCGAAACACCGTTTCGGTTTCTAAATAGTATTATATTAGCAACTTGGACGGTTTTCAATTATACGTTTGGGAAAGGAGGCCGGAATATCGTTTGCGATACTTCTAGAGTATCGATACCGTTGTTGAAATTAACTGGGAGATTCCGCGTTACGTATATGCAGTACTTTGAGACGTTCGACACTCAACCAGATTTTATTTTCTTCCCGGATTTAGCGATGAAGATGGTGGATCAAGTTATTGTACAAAATCGAATTAGTAAATGTTTGTTTAGCAATTATTACAGCACTAATAAATGGGCTAGGACTTTATACCCTTGCGTTGATACCGGTTAGTAAATCTATAAGTTGCAAACACTTCCAAATCCAACACTCACATCACATTTTAGGTAAACTATATATGGAAGAGTGTGTACCAATCAAAGAAATCATCCCGAACATCCCAAACAACGTGTTCCTATTCGTGACTTTTGGTTGTTTTGATAAAAACTCCAATTTCGAACTAACAATCGATGCGTTTAACAATTTATATGAACGACTCACTCAGCAAGGTTCGAAAGAAAAAATACGGTTAGTCATCGCCCGGAATTCAGAATACTTCATTGAAGAAGAAATTTTATATTATAACCACATCCGAAACTATGCATCAGGAACCAAATGCGCCTCTAGGATCTTGTTCTTCAAGCAATTACCAACCATATCGAAAAAGTCGTTGATTACTTATTGCACTGCTGTTATTTATACTCAAATTGAAGATAAAGACGGGTTTGATATTATCGAAGCGTTCTATATTGGTCGACCGGTGATAGCAACTGAAAATAATTTGTCGTTCGAGTACGTAACACCGGAGTCTGGATTTTTGGTGGAACCGAATGTTGAATTTGTAACTGATTGTATGGAGGAGGTCGTTGTTAAATATGTGCAAGCAGAACAGCTGGGTGCTAACGCTAGGAAGTACTTTTATGAGCGATTTTCGTTTTGTACTTATGCGAAAAAGGTCAACCAGTTGTTAGGGGACGGGAGTCATATTTGTGAAATAAGCAATTGAATGTGTTTTTTTTTTTTTGGCCTTGGAAATTGCCTGTGCTTTTTTATCAAATATTTTATGTAGCTTTATTTGATTTATAATAAATAATAATATTTTAACTGTCTTATTTATTTTTTCCTAAATTGGAATAATTTCCTAAGTATTTATAGTTATGGTTTAAGTTTTAAAATAAATATTAGGGCCTTTAAATCCGTGTTGAATAATGTTTATGTTTATGCCCGTTTGTGTTGATATCAGTAAATAAAAGCTCCTTTTCAGATTCTCCATTAGCTTTGACTAAAAAGCCAACTTAGAATGGTACTTCGGAACTGCCAACCACAATTCAATGACAATGGGAAGCCTGCCTAATCTTCATGAGTTGTGCAATAAAGAAGACCAGGCCAATTTGTTGTTGCACAAAATAAGTTTATATCATGGTCAGCAACAACAACAACAACAACAACAACAACAACAAAATGATAAACCAAAAACGTTACACACAAAGTCATTTAGTGGACATCAGCGAATCCAGAAGTCGAAGAGTAATGGACACACGACCCACATTTGTGATGATTTACTTTTGCAGGTAAGCATCACTTCCCATCAAATGTGGTGGCAAAAACCTTACATCATATATTTAAGTTTCCAGTAGTTGTGGTTTAGAATAGAAGAAGTGAATTAAGAAACTCGTGGCACAAGCACTGGAAAGTTAAATTGTTTTTCGTTTTTTCTTTACCATATCTTATATAGAAATGATAAATTTCTAGCAAATGGCTTCATATTCCCCGATATCCAGTCGCTCAACTCGAAACTTAACACATAATATAATCAGAAGACGTGATTCAATGAACAGTTCGATAGGAGCTACATCAGTACGAAGACTCATCGCAGTAGTCCGAAATACTCATAGTAGATATGGTCCAGTGTACACCAAAAAACTATTACTACGCAATTTAATCATCCTTTGTATATCCCACATCCTAATCTCAATCACATTTTATCCCTTCCTCGCTTTACAAAGCTCCGTATCAGTCTGGTACTACCCATTACCAAACGCCAATTCCTTCATTCCTTCCAGCATCAACATCGGCTCCCTTCTAATATCCCTAAGTTACCTATTTGCGGCCCTCTCAACACTCCTCGGCCCATCACTAGTGCAAAAATTCGGCACAAACGCAGTACTCTTCATCTTCTACATAGCACTCATCATTTTCTACACATCCCACTTCTATCCAATTTTATTCCTCTTAGTACCAGCATACATAATGTTTGGTCTCGCACTTGGACCCGTTTGCGTCTCACGAGTCACGTTTTTAATGACGATCTCCTCAAAATTAAACTGCATTTTATCAGACGATGACGAGGACTCAAAACAAATTCGGAAAACTTGTATAATCCGACGAGTCGCCAGATCGTTCCAGGCGGCGCAAGACATCGGTTTTATAATCGGATCACTTTTAACCGCGTTGATCATCGTCTATACATTTGATGCTCAAAATTTCGTACTTGACACCCGAGAAAACGCAACCCAAAGCTCAACAAGCGCAATAACTAATAAGAATTTAACGTTTTTGGATGCGTTACCATGCGATAGTGATGCGAATTGCACGTGTTTGGCTAATTGTACCGCTCTGTGTGTGGACACACGAGAAGGCAGTAGTTGTTCGTGCGTTTCGGAAACGAATGACACTTGCCGCACGGATATAAGCGCTCGGTTAGAAGATACTTCGTATATCGTCGATTATAGCACTTTTATGAATAGTATTTTCGACGAAGATGAAACTGGGGAACGGTTATGCGGCTCCAAAGCGTGCCCGTTGTATTTTATAGTTAGTTTTAACTTCACTGGCCGTGATTCGATGAAGGTGTTGTCACCGAACACTGCAGATATTTTAACAGGGGTTTTTGTTGCGTTTGTACTAGTAGGATTTGTGGTAGCGATCTTAGGATTAGATCGGATACGATTATATGTTCCGCAAGATCCGCTAGAGCGACCAGAAGGTTTAGCAGCGTTGAAAGCTGTGAAGGAGTCGTTTAAAGATTTAAAACTACAATTAGCAGCACCGCTTGCGGTTTTTATCGGATTGGAACAAGCGTTTATGTTCGCGGATTTCAGCAAATCGTATGTTGTTTGCACGTTAGGCATCGAACGCTTGAATTTAGTGTTTTTATGTATGGGTCTGCTACAATCAATCGCAGCTTGTACTTTAAGCATGTTACTCAGATCTATACAACGGTATATTGTTATAGGTCAGTTAATAAACGCGATTTTTAAACGCGCATAGGTGTTAATAAAACAGTTTGGAATTCCAGCGGTTGGATTCACGTTTCATGCTTGTCTAATTATGGTCCAGATTTTATGGAAACCTTCCGGAGATGATCCTGCGCTTTTCTATGTGATCTCAGCGGCGTGGGGGGTGTGCAATGCAATATGGGAAATGTTGAATTTCAGTAAGTTAAACTCCAATTCGGAGTAGCGTCCAAAAATATATTGTTTAATTTTTGTTGCAGCGTTACTAACAAGCGCCTATTCAGACAATTGGCAATCGGCGTTCGCAAATTCGTATTTCTTTCGCCATATCGGTTTGGCGTTGGCGTTCGCGGTGCATGGGGCGCTATGCAACTGGATAAAATTGTATTTTTTAGCGGCGTTTATGATCGCAGCGACAATACCGTACACGTGGCTCGAAATCAAGCTGGAGAATCTACGTAAAGTGAAGAACATCAGTCGATTATGACGCAAATTGAATTTTTGGTGATGCAATTCATAATTTCGTAGTTGGTAATTTGGATGTGTATTAAATAAATGTTTTTGCTCAAATTGTCTGCCGAAATTACGAACATAGGAGTTTAATAAAGTAATTGCTCTGAAGAGGAGTTTTATTTTATTATAGACCTATGTTGCGAATTAGAATAATTAAGAATGTATATAGATAATTGTAACAACAAAGTATAAACAATTAGTCAAATAGATTTATACATATCAGATAAGTTTTTAGATTTGTTATTAATGAGAGATTAACTATTAATATCATTCATTCCACTACCGGAGCAGGAATGAATACGCACTGTTAGGGAAAAAGCGTGTGAATTTGTTGCTAAGTTGCAAGTCAAATATACCTAAATTAATGTTTAATTTTAATTTAAAAATAATAACACATTCAAATATGTATGTAAAAATATATACCTACCTATGTATATGAATAACAAAACCTACATTTGTTTAAAACAAAATATGTTAACAGTATTAGATTTTTAATAATTAATTTTAGACTAATTAGTATTAAATACTGTGATGTTTTCTATTAACTAACTAATTTATTGTTAAATATCTGTGAGTGTAAAATGTGTAAGGAGGATTTCGTCATCCTTACAATTGAGGATTGCACTATAAATCTGTAAGGAGATAGGTATATAAAAGGTTGTTATGTCACCTGAAAAAATAATCAATAATAATTGTGCCACAAATATTGTTCATTGTGTAAAGCTTAATAAAATTGTCATAGAAATTTTAAAGGGCGTCCGAATTGTCGCATATCAAATATATTTTCCGCAGTTAGAATAGAAATAACCTATAAATTGTATTATCAACTTTCATTTTAAATTTTAGTGACGTTATTTCCAATGCAAAATTGGTACTTTCAGATGACGTCAAACGTTTCATCTCTCAACATTTCACTAAGATTTTATTCATATTTGAAACTGGGTTACATAAATAATTATTATTTATATATATATATATATATATATATATATATATATATATATATATAAATAAATAAATAAACATATATATATATATATATATATATATATATATATATATATATATATATATATATATATATATATATAAATAATACTTATAGTTTTCTATTTAAAAATTGACCCCGGCGTTGATAAATGTTGACGGTAAGTGCCCGGGCACTAGCCGTCAAATAAAACCGCATAGTGGTCCATAAAAATAAAAATTTACTAAAGTAACTTCTAAATAGTTTATAGGTATATATAAAAATTCAAGTTTTTAGTAGATTAAAGACATGATGATGTTTAAATAAATTTATTAGACGTTGTGATGAAAAAAAATTAGGACCTTATAAAACGATTTGAAATTTATTTTATATATGATTGTATAGTGGGGTTGTTACACTCAAAATTCTTTGTTTATATTTTCATTTGTGGCCAACGACCTGCTAAGGCCTTTGACTTCACCAATATCCAAATTTGGATTTTGGTATGTATGTATGTACTACTCGTATATCTGCATATCTGAATGCTGAATGCAATTCATTTATGATTCATACACACACATACACACACAAGGGTGCACACAACACAGGGACGCACATGTACACTGTAAATATGTATTGTTAATATATTCAGAGCATCAATATCTTAAAAAGTAAATTAATAAAAAACGAGAGAAAAAAAAAAGGATTTGTACCTGACTTGAGGTCACGAAACGCAGGTAGGTAGAATTTATGATAATTTTAATATTGCATTTTTAGATCTATTTTCAATTTTTTTTTTATAAACATTTAATTACTATACGCAATTTGACAGACAGTTGTCCTAATTTTGAAATTAGTGTTGTCCTAATTTAAACTAATAGCGTATATTTCAAAATCAAATCAAAATGACAAAAATAAATTGTTGTAAAAATATTTGGTTTATTTTAATTAAAATATAAAAATAAGAGCATGTTGACATATGTAGGTATGTTTATAATTAGAAAAGAAACGAGCAAATTATTTAATTTCTCAATTTGCACACATTTTTTTACCAGTGTTTTGTAAGCAACACAACAAAAATTACAACAGACATATTTCCTGTAAAATTGCTATTTTTAAGTCACAATACAGGAAATATTAATTTCGTAGCTATAAATATATTAAATTATTACCAATATAATTTGCGTTTAAAAACATTGTGAAAATCAATTAATAAATAGACAAACTACCTACATATATAATTGCATTAAGCGGTGAAAGGTAATTAATCAAACGTACATATATGTGACATTGCTTATTATTCCCTGCATTCGTAAATTTATAATTTCTCTTTGTATTTTCAATTGGGAATCCCCATAACTTTTCTCAAACCGGTTTTCTCAGTAACCTTGATAAATTATTTTTTTAGGAATTGGCATACCTGATTCACCATAGCTGTACTTTTTTTATTTTTAGTACTAATATCAATAAATTATTTGTGCTAAATAATTATCACAAATCAAATTAATAATAGTTTTTATTTGAATTAAATTATACTACTTTGTTTTTATTTGGAAAGTAAATTTATTCTTCATAATATTTGTAATTTTGAAGTCGTAATTTAAATTTAAATGCATTTGTTTTTTAATTTTAAATTAGATTCTAATCAAACTTACGAATTGCACAACAAGTTTGCCAATTGTTTTCATATTGGGTTATAACCATATTTTATATAACAAATTTAAAACAATGAATTGTTAAAAATTGGAAATTCCTATTGTTAAGATTTTTTGAACTGTTTTATCAAAAAAATGTACAAAATATTTACAACAATAACAATATTTTCTATAAATATTCCGAAATGTAAATAAATATGCATATAGAACAAAATAACTGCGTATGAAATATAATATTTCCTATAAATATTCCTAATGTAATAACTAATAAAGAATTATTTTAACAATTATTGATAACCGTCACGGAATTATTTACAACCAATATTATCATAAAGTTTATTTACAATAACATAAGTTACAATTTATTTAAAAATCGCTTTTTAATAAATAGAATCCTAAGAATAAAAGTACGAAAGTCTATCAAGGCGCATGCGTGTACACCATGCTTAGAGTAAACACGTTCGGCTATCATCGGTTTTTAGCCACAACAGTAATTTATTTACTTATATATATATATATATATATATATATATATATATATATATATAAATAAACGTGAAAATAAGAAATATTTATAGTTATATTCAACTATTTTGGGAGTAATCCAAATATATATATAATATAATTAAATATTTCAACAGATGTATTAACATTATTAAATTTATTTCAGTGAATAAATTTGTCAAATTCCCATTTTTTATTTTTTATATTCCAGATGCTTAAAAAATGTATAAATATAATTGGCGTTATGCCCAAAAGGTAGACTAATGCAGTTTCGCATTTAAATACTAGTACCGTGACTTGTATTACTTTGTTGTTATTGTATATTATGCAAATGCAATAAATAATACTTAATAAGAGTTGGTTGAAAAGAATGTCAAGATGTGAAGGGGTCTCTACTACCCCATTTCCTAGGAATAAGTATGAATGTATGACTAAAAATATATGACACACAAGTCACTTTTGATTAATGGTTAACTGAATTAGGTTTCGTTTGCTCGGTTGAACAATATAGAAATAAAATGGATTACTACACGTTTTGTAGCGAGGCAATTAATTATTATTTGCAATACAACTGTTGACCTTGAAATGAAAACAATAGTAAGGTAATTAACCTGAATTGAGTACAGTTAGTTTATCCTTACGATTAATCGTCGATGAAAACAATTGATTATTACGCAGATGCAATATCTGTATCAAATCTTACGGAAAAACACCCCCATACGATTTAAATGAATGCAATAATTGTATTTACGATGACTTCTACATTTTATCCGTTAGTAACTTTGGTGGTTGAATAATTAAAATTAATTTAACAGTTGGGCAATATGATTTTTTTAAAACATAGACTACCTACATTATTAAATATGACACATTGTTATAAACATTTAAATTTCAAGTGTGTCGATGATAATAAACTCAATATTAAAATATATAAATATAAATGAAATATGATAAAATATAAATAAATTTAATCTAGACATATCTAGATAAATATATCTACAATTTAAAAATATTATTAAATCATTTAATTCCCTAGCAACAATTGTCTCAATTTGTTTCCAAATGAGTACTAATTATTAATCCTATTAAGGCGCTGTTAGTCTATTTATTTTTATGAATTAGATTTGCATGCTTAGGAAAACTACTCGATGGAATATTTCGTCCACGTGCCAATATCAAAACCAGAAATCAATAACAGTATTTGTGTTTACCAAATTGGGTGAAAATAACTATTACTTAATATAGTTATAAGTTAAAACTTATTTTCGAAGTATAAAATCCAAGAAAACAAGTTGGATAATATATTTAATTAGTAATGATTGTTTTAAACAAATATCTAAAACTTCCTTTAATCAACAATTTGAAATTGTCTTAAAGGTAAAAGCAAGCCTAGAGACCAAATTCACCCTTATAGAGCACAACGCAGTGAATAGATTTTAGACCGTTAGTAACATCTTTGTTGGCCGCGAGAGCTACGTCGATAGTGGGGCAACGATAATATAAAACCAGCTTGTCGGCATGTCGTTGAGTTTAGTGGTCTCAGGTAGACTCAGTAGTATTGTGAGCGCAAACGGCATTGAGTTTTAAAAAGCCAGTTGCTTCAATAGACTGAGCGTACCTTTCGAAACGTAACGTGTATGATGGTGGTTTACAAAAAAACAAATGTGATTCAAAGTTAAACAAAGAATTCGGAGCTTAAGTGACAAAAATCTTTCGAGTTATATGTGTTGAACAACAAAAGAACATTCATTTTGTGATATTACTTTATGGCAACTATTTAGAAAAGTGTTTATTATATTTTCTTCTAAAAGAGACCAAATTGAGATTCTAAAGAAGTGATGCTTAATTTGTTTTTTAACTTATGCCTAAATATCTAACTTAAAAATATAAATAAACTTTAGTAATATTTATTATTAATAAATGTTTAAAATTTTAACTTATATAATCGCAATTAGTGATTATCCAAAATAATATTAAAGTGAAACCTAAACATATGTATCGAAATTGATACAACGAAAATTCGAATTAAAAAAGCTAATGTAGGTGATTTAACAAATGATAATAAAAACAAAGCAAAAAAATAAAAATCAGAAAGTGGTTGACCTAAATTTAAAGTTCATCAATATTAACTAAATAATTGTACAATATTAAATATAGTTTTTGTACAGTGTTGTGTACAAAATCGAAAATATTTGCGACGAAAAATATTGATTTTTTAAAAAGTGTGATGGGAATACATTGAAATTTGTTGTTTTTTTCGTTGGTTTGAAAACAGTTAAGACTCGTTCCATTGCGTTGCGTTGCGAAGTTGCTTGTGGAACGTTGCCAGACAGTTTTTCAGTTTGTTGTATGTTGGAGATTTTAAATCTGCAGCACAATTACGAATTGAAAAGAGTCTCAATATTCGGTATTGATTTTATACGTTAGATAGTGACGTGGGACATTGTTGGACACAAATATGAATAGACAGGAACTAAAGTTGAGAAGATTAGCGAAATACAATCGACTACTTTGACAAACAGGTACGAATTAAGTATTACTTTTATTCTTGTAATGAATATAAATTGTACAAATATTCATTTTTGGATGGCCAAATGATGGATTTAACTGATAATATTTAAAAATTGGAGTTTTTATGCTTTTTTTTTTATAAACAATTAATAATTCACTATGCGGGACAGTCATATATATATTTTATATATATATATATATATATATATATATATATATATATATATATATATATTATATATATATATAATTAGTATTCTAGGACAGAAGTAAATTCAGATATATCAATGCCAAATTAAGTAAACAAAGAAACATATTGATTTTTATCGCTTTTTGTACATTTAGAATTAATTTAGTTTCATATCACTTCCGGTTCCGAATATATTATTTGTAAACAAGAGATTTTCATTTTCAAAAATGCGTGTGCATGTTTCGAGTGTGTGTGTGTGTGTGTGTCGTATGTGTATCCGGTAGCAAAGCAATTTGACAATATCTAATGATGATTAACTAATGACTTAGAGTATAAATAATATATTAATTATTATTTATAAAATTATCGATGGAATTTTGTCATTACTAAGAACCATATCGAATAATAATAATAATAATAATAAAAACACACTTTTTGGTGCGTCATCTATACAATTAAGTGTGTTTTAAAATATACCTATGTAAATCTCATCGAGAAATGATTTATTATATCCCAAATCCATATTTGTAAACGCGGCTGATCTCATATCTGCAAATGTTGGTTTTGTGTTCTTTGAAATGAAATAATTGATTAGGAGAATTATTTGCGAAACATCTACGACTGTAACAATAGTTTGTTTGGGAAGTACTAACTTAAAAACGAAAACAACAATCACTGATGTTGCCTCCTTTTCTATGTACGTCGAGATAATGAAAAACTATTGATTTGAATAGACAATGACTTTAGGTATAGATACCTACTAAAGGAATGAAAATAAAGCGCTAATTAATTGTTTAATTAAAACTTTTCAAATTATCTTGAAGTTTATATTAAGATTTATTAAATGGCCAATTCACATTATTATTTCTATATAAAAAAAAAGTCTATAAGAGAATTATATTTTTATATACCTACCTATAGGTATATATATACATTTTTTTTAAATCTATAAATAAATAGGATGTGCTTTTAATGATTTAATAAATAATGGTATGCAATATAAATAAATCCTTTGTCGGAAGTACTTGAGATTAAAATGAATAATATTTGAGATAATAGTATTTATTATATATATATATATATATATATATATATATATATATATATATATATATATATATATATATATATATATATATATATATATATATATATATATATATATATATATATATATATATATATATATATATATATATATATATATATATATATATATATATATATATATATATATATATATATATATATATATATATATATATATATATATATATATATATATATATATATATATATATATATATATATATATATATATATATATATATATATATATATATATAAAATAAACAATTTGGCAGTTTCCAACAAAATATAACGAATGTGTGCAGCGAAGCATACATAATATTACATCTATTAAACTATTTTAATAATAGAAAATACAAGAAAGTATTTTGAACACACCTCATAAGTTATTTACCAACAATATATTGCGAAATAGTGTCAGTGCGGTAATAGTTACTACCATGTATGTATGTATGCCTTACCAAAATTTCTTTTCGACCTTGATCAAAAGATGGTTTGCGTTACGGAAATGGTGAACCAAGTTATTTGTTTACCGGAAATTGTGTAGATTTCCGCTTTACACATAGGTACATACATATATACATAAAAACGATTTAAATCAAATTTTGTTTAAGAAATTGAAGTAGAATGACTATTTTTGGAACAAAAATAACAATTTAATTATGGTTATTCGATTAGGTAATTGTTTAAAATTGATAAAATTGATTCTTGAGAAACATTGAACATAAACACGTTCTAAGAACGTTTTTAATATGAAATTAGTGTAATTATCTATAGTCATTGAGCCATTTATATAGGGAAGGTCTGGAAAGTACTTAAAACATGTATAAATATCAGTTATCTAAAACAATAAATCTTGTACCGCATTCCAAGTACTTTTTTATATTTTGTTGTGTATTTTGATACGTAATACCTATTAGGTTAAGATACCTAATGTAATATTTGAGTCATTTTGGGGTAAATCTTATTAATTTATGTCCATTTTCAAAGCGGGCGAATTTCAGCAAATTTATTAGATCACTAAAAGTGCATTTTAGATAAAAAAAATTAATTAAATATCTTTGAGATACCTATATAATTAATTTCATTGATGGGATTCACCTATACCTAATAATATTTTTATATATAGATTATTTTTGATTTTTTCCCGGTTTCTCACTGATAACAAATGATTATTTATGATTGATAATGAAATGTACTATAGAATTCAATTAATATCACACACCAATCTGTAAGCAGAAGTCAATGAACAGGCGAGCGAAACTTTCGGTGTGTGATAAATTACTAATATAGTTCATATTGTATGAGATAAGAGCCTTGAAGTTATATTAAGAGTGGTATAGGTACATACATACATACATACATACATAAATGCATAATGAATGAAGTGCCTTTGGCTAAAAATGATTTATGTTGGTACCTGTGTTCGAATGAACACGTGCTGAGTATTTAGCGTGACTACTGAAGTATATCAATTGATATTACATATATATCTAATACATACTTATTCACTTATAACAATTAAAATTGTGCACAGCAAACACGTTCGGCAAACGGATAAAAAATATGTTTCATTTGTCCTCTGTCAGATGTTTTGCAATTGCTAAAACTACAATTATAATCAATCTACAGTCAACACACACACACACGACCTACAAGTCACATAAAATCATTAATACACACACACACACACACACACACACACACACACTCGAAAAGCAGATACTCGAAAATTAAAGCCTCAAAAAAAAAACACAGGCACGATAAAAAAAAATACACACACATACAATCGAAAATTACAGAATCGAAAAAAGTACAGGCATACTCGAAAAACACATACACAATATACATTTGAGCGGAAATATAAATAATTCTATTAGATCAATGCAAAACCTTCACATTTAACTCTGGATCTATAATAATTTTTATCAAAATCTGTATATAATTTACCCAGAACAAAGAAATTATTTTATGCACCATTTGCAAGTGACTGTAAATCGAATTGTTTCATTATAAAACAATATATAATAATTATAGGAACCTTCAATAAATATTAAATAATATAAACAACGAATGAAATTAAATTATTCCATACCTATATAAATATATATATATATATATATATATATATATATATATATATATATATATATATATATATATATATATATATCTAATTGCATTTATAGATTTTTAATAACAAAATACTAAAATAACCTTCACAACTACGTCGAATTCTGAATAATAATTCATGTATTAAATATTAAACTAATAACGAAACAAAAAATACCACAAGTATAAAAATAAATCAAATTTCGTCACAAAGTATTTATTTCAAACCACAACGAGCAAACAATTTAATTTTAGAAAAACATTTACACGTTTTCATATTTTCGCCGCGAGAACAATCACCATATTATTGTCAAATCATTTATTTATAAAACTAGTTTCAATGCTACCAACAGTGCATACAAAATTAGCTAAGAGGGCGTTATTAATTACTTAATAAATTTCATTCATAAGTAATTTAATTTAATTATAAGTGATTAATTAATTATAAGTTACGAAAATATATGCAAAGCGAAACATGTAAGTGCGCATGTGCGAACACCATGCACCGAATAGACACTTTCGGGTATCATCGGTTAAAAACGCGCAAAGAGTTCTATTAAGTAAGTTAGAAGTTTAAAATTTAAATTAGTAATTGTTGTTAGTATTTTTATTATTATTTTTAATTATATGTTAACTATTGTTACGTAAAGTTTATTACGAAATCGATGTTTTTAGATAATGTAGGAATCTTTTTTATTACTTTTTCTAAATATATTTAAACATACAACTAAAATGTTAAATATACGAAAGATAATCAAGTAGGCGTCACATAATAATTCAATTTATAATAATAAATGACGAGTAAACGATTTTTTAACGAAGTTAAACATGGTTTAAGTAACAAAATAATTTGGTGACGCCTGTGGATGAAAATGTATTGCGATTTTAAAGATAATTATAAATAGAAAGATTATTTACGATTTGAATTAAAATGAGTGGTCGGTTCGCCGTATTGCTTGAATATTTATTTGTACTTCCTTGTTATTTGATATGGAGTTACCGCTATTCCATTCATTCATATTGCGAATGGGTTTTTAAACAACAAATAGAATTTCGCAATAAGTCTATATTTTATTTGTTATCTAGTTTTGGTAACAAATGCAATGAATAGTAAAAATAAATTAAACTACTAGTTTAAACACACGAAAATTGCTTTGAAATAATATAGTGGCGTGTCATTGTGACGTATAACGCGAAGCGTAAGCTTGAAAACGGAATATTTATTTATATTTTCCGCTTAGTTGTAATTATGTGTCGCGCTAATATTATAAGTGTGGAGTTTTTCATATAAGGTTCGACACCTACGAATTAGGATTACGCATAGCTTTAAATAGATTACAAGTTGTGTGTTTTTGAAAGAAAACTGTCGTTAAACACCGTTAACTTTCGGAAACTACAAAAATGGTGTTTAAAATGTGTCGCTTTAGTAAGCGAAGGGTTTATAAATAGGAGATCTTGATATGCAATTCTATAATTGTTTGTGTTAGGGTTGAATAACATTAAGCCACTAAAAAATGTTCTATTTTTAAGTGTTCCTACCTCAATCGCCTCTCATATTAGGCGCGGCATTCGTATCTATATTGTAACGGCTTGTTTACAATGATTTCAATATACAAACACAGTGCCGACTACTCTACGCGGTTAAAAACAGTCGAAATACATTTGCACATAACTTATACATAGGTAGATGTGATGTCGCTGTTTAAGTCGTATACGTAATTTATTAGATGTAATAATAAGCCAGTGAACTTGTATATAGCAAAGTGGACAATTAGTAATTAAATTATGTTATATATCATTGCAATTACGGATAATTGTCTTACAATTCCATTTTCTGATTAACTAAACTTAAGTGCAATTTAGAAATTAACGGTTGCATGTTAGAAAAGCCATGAACGTTGTTTACTTTAAGTCAACTCATATATCACTAATGATTTCTGTCTCTCTCTCTCTCTCTCTCTCTCCTCTCTCTGTGTGTGTGTGTGTGTGTGTTTCTGTGTGTACATTTGGAAGGGGGTTTGTGTGTGTGTCCCGAATGCATTTTTCTAATAGATAAAGCAGCTTTTTGTTGTTAATTGTTACATTTATTTATAATAATTAATAATGCAATGTGTCTTATTTAAATACTACAACTGTGAGAACATATGGTTTGGTCACCTACACTGAACAGTAGGTGTTTGAAAACTAAAAATATAAATATATTTTCCATGACGTCATCATGCAAGGAAATATATAAATTACCCATTAGTTATACCCTCAAAGAATGTAATTGCAACTACTAACGCTCTAAAACAATGATATTTTTACATTTTCGCATTGCCTTAAAACATATGACCAGTTTTAAAACCGAACATATTCCCGAAGAGACACACTATTTTGACAGCCTAGTTAAAAATGTAATCGAATCGTTTGCTTCCCGTGTCATTAATTGAAACATCTGTAAACCCATATATACTTATTTATAGATCAAATAGAAAAATCATAAAAGTGTTTTGACGCGGGCGTTCAAAATGGTCTTGACATTAGAAATACATAAAATATTCATGTAAAACTCAGACTAAATTTGACCTATTTTCCCTCACACCGAAATTCAATTCAAATACTTATATACATAAGTATACCATAAATAATTTATCATTTATATGCATTATACACAACACAGACAACAATACACTTTAGTATTTTACATCGAAACATCAACTTATTCTAAACACATACCATAAACGAGCTTAACCGAATATGGTCAATCTATACATGGTACGCGCGCATGCGTACCTAAACACATTTAAATTTTACCTCAAAGCAATTTTAAATAATCAATTCATAAATAAACACTTCATTTATTTATCTAAAAGAAACACATTAATACACTTAAGTATTTCACTTGAACATATATATATATATATGTATATACTCCAAAGTACCACTCGGTGAAATATAAAAGATATGACGTCATTAGGATAACGCGCCTAATAGTCTTCCGAAAAGTCGTAAAGGTTATTGTTTAAATAAGTAGTGACCTTCGGGTTAGAAAAAACTTTCAACGCCCAATACACATTTGAGATTGAGTTCAAAATGTCTAAAAAGTAATCGTTTTCTATTGAAAACTGGAATTTTATTACGAATTTCACGCTCTTAAATCAATTTAGAATAGATTTGAGATGACTTTCGACTTTCTTTCTAATAACTATTACTATACTTATAGTTGAGGTCAAATTTTAAGGTGTATTTTTTACAATGAAATTTAAATTAAATTCAAACATTTTCGCGGGTCGAAATTTGCACAGTTCACCTTGACGATTTAGGTTATATACATAATTTCAAGTAACATATGGTTTCCCAACCTTACATCTCCACAAATACTGAGCGAAAATCACTGACTTCTAAAGTGTTTATTTATTTAGTAAAGTGTTATGGAAATAAACATATTTTAATGTGTGTTTTATTTTGTGTTACAGTTGATGAACATTGAAGGCTGCACTTAGAATAATGTCGCCCGATCATTGGGCCGTTAGTGCTGGGTTGGTTGCAATAAGTGCTTTAGCACTTATTGCTAACGCTATTTTACTATTAGTGTTCTTCAGAAGAAGAGGATTGAGAACTGTTTCTAATAGGTCAGTATTACATTTAGAGCTTAAAGCGCATGCGTGTATACCATGCACAGAGCGAACACATTCGGGTATTATCGGTTCTCTTAATTGTAGTAAGCAATTATTTTATAATAAATGTATTAGTTGTTGAGTAAATTATTTAGAAACATGCGGAATTGAAAATGATTGTTTTTATTAGAATAACTGGTGCCAAAACCGCTTGTTTATTTATTTTCGTCAAACAAGAATAACAATGAGTGTTTCACACTAAAAATGTCATAGCAACGAAAATAAATACCCTAAGATAACAGTAGCTTGTTGAGTTCAAGTGCTGCAACCTTGAATATTCACTAAAAATAACTTTATCGACGAAATTTATCTCATTAGCAAATTTATTTATAAATATATATATATTTTTTGTTTTAAACCACTTCTGACTAATAGTCACTTTAGTATTATTGAAAACATATTTACTTTGGCTCATAAACGATTTCTTATTGTTACAGATTCGTTATTAATCTGTTAATAACAAACTTACTATCAAGTATTATCATAATACCATTACTCCTGGTGGACCAAGAATTGGAACCGAGATATGTCACCCACCAAAATGTGGTTTTAGGAGAGATAAACAACACCTCATCCAAGTTTATCATCGAAAATATCCAATTGAAATTGGATGAAATGAAAACAACAATTGCAATGAGTGAATTTACCACCAGCCAGCCAGAAGATACAGAAGGAAATGTTATGGACGAAGACGCTCCAGTGAAGATACGGCATTTGAAGCATTTGCTCCGTTTAGAAAATGCAACTTTTGAAGCTCCTAAAAGTTGGAGCAACGAGACGGATGCGTATAGTGGTGCAACAACGTTTTTATGTTATTTAAGTGGTGGAAGTACGACCTTAGTATGTACGGCGTCGATTTTAAGTATTTTATTGATCGCGATTGATCAGTATTTCGCTGTAACGCATCCGTTGAGATACCATGCGTTTATCGACAAATTCAAATCGTCGATGCTATTAGTTTCAACATGGTTCATCTCTTTGGTGTTTGGAATGTTGGGGGCTTTCGTCCAAACCGACGCAAGCGTTTGGAACTTTTGTAGCGATGGATTAAAAAAAAGTGATTTCCAAACTGGTTACAATATATTCTATGCATTTACCTACTTTATATTAATAATTCTAGTCCCATTTATCGTAATATGTGTGTTATATAGTTGTATTTATTGCGCCGCTCATAAAAACAGTGAACGCATGCGCAAATCGAATTCCGGTAGCAGTAGTACCAATCTAGACACATACATCCAAATCCCCCTAGTTGAGAATTCATTGAAAGTGAAAGTAAACAGTAGTGATAATTTAAACGCCTCCAGCAAAGATGTGCCACGGTTACCCAAAGTCAAAAGTGCCCCAAATTTTGCTAATTTAGAGAAAATAAGACTAAATAACTTGCCCATCACTCGCCTAGCCAGTGACGTAAAAATCAACCATGCCAATAGTTTAAGATCAAACGCTAGTTTTATAAACTGTTTACGAACAAAAATCTCAAACGCGTCTCTATTTCGCTACCGCGAAGAAACCAGAGCTGCCAAAATAAGTATTCTAGTCATATTCATGGTGTTAGTATGTTATGTACCCTTTGGCCTAACACTAATCATGAACACCAATTTAATCACTCAAATATCCCCGAATCATTTCAATTCTGTGTCGTTATCGCTGCTAGTGGTTGCGAATTTGTTATCCCCGTTTTTGTTTGCGTATCGCAATCGACGCATCAAACGAGAGTTGCGCAAATTGTTAGGCTTAGTGCCGAAACGCAATGCGAGAGATTTATCCGTTGTTAGAGAACGGAATAGTTGCGTTTACCGACCGAATGAGCTTAGAGAACTTGAGAATAAAGAGCCGTTTTTGCAACAGGGTGAAGTCCCGGAGGTTGTGGTCACTTGTAAAGGGGAGAATGAAAAAAAGAGTATTTTGAAACGTGTTTGTAGTAAGGGTAAAACTTGGGGGGTTGTGAAGAAATGTAATTTTATTTCTGTACCCGAGTGCTTAAGTGTCGAATGTAGATGTTCGTTTTCGAGCGCAAGTACGCAAGTATCTTCTGAAGAATACAGTGCTTGTCATTGAATATTTTGCTAAATGGCGTTACTAACCGAAACTAGTCGAATGTGGCTAAGGCGCTTCTACTTTAATTTGCAAACGAAACTGAGGTGCCATTTTTTAAATTCCGTAACAAAATTGTCAAAAATATTCATTATTATTATTATTATTACGTATTTGTACATATATAAATAATTAGTTGTAGTTTTGAGAATATATTTAAAATATATTTTTAATTTAACTTATGTAAATATCCATGACTGAATTCTATTTTTATTGTATATTTAATTATATGTAACAAAATAACATAAAATGTATATGTTTCAACAATTATATGTGATTTTTTTTATAAACGATGTTGTTTTTTGTTTTTTTCATTTATTTCAGAAAACTTCAAGTCACATTGTAATTTAACGACTTAAAATAAGTTTTATTACCCATTTAAAACGAATTTTAAATGACAATCAATTCATACTTACATTGTAGCTATAAAACATTTAAACATCAATAATTTCGTGAAATATTTATGTCAAATAACAAATTTAAATTGTTTTTAATATTTTAACTTAAAGTAGGTAAGTATCAAATATATTAAATATGAATTAAATTAGATATAAAGTCAAATAAATTTCGCGCAGTGTGTTGAGCGTCAATCAGTCTCCTAAACACGTTTTAAAACCGTTTAGAGTCACTAGTTTTATTTTCGAGTGAAACCTACTAAATTTAGATAGGTGAGTCACAAAAATGCACTCCTAATAGTAGATTGGTGTTTTAATTGACGTAACATTGCTGTTATAAAGGCTATTATAGATTTACAAGAACCTGCTCAGCTAGTTTTTTTTTTTTAATTTGAATACAGAGACCCCTGAACCGCAATACGACCTCTGCAACGCGCAAACTATTTCCGCGTTAGATTTGCAAGCAATCACGCAATTTCTAACAATGAACAATCAGTATAATTTAAATTAAAGCACGTATTTCTTGAAATATTTTCAATGTCACTATATTTGGCTAGTGTTTGTGGAATGTGTCCAAAGATTGCACATTCCAGATCCTCAATCAACATCATAAATTGCTTATAAATAGATGTACGCTATATTTAATTATTTATTAACTTAATTAATGATTGACACGATTTAGAGTGGCGATTCGTTTAGATACAATTTGTTGTTTATATATTATATTTATCGTAAGTCATTTTGTTGATACATGTTAGGAATAATTCGTATATATTTCCAGGAATATTTATAACTATTTAACCGAGTCACGTTTGTCTATTCAGATACTAACTTCCTTACGAACACATACTATATAGTATCTTGCAACTGTTGTGATTTGTAATAAATCTATTTATAGATCTAGTCTATCAAAGGTCATTTATATCTATTTATGATGAGTTCATTGAAAATTTAAAAAAACATACACTAAAGTCAATTGTTTATAAATATATAAATCAAAACATACTTTTTAGTTTCTTATACGTAGTAATCATGAAAAAAATCGTATAAGTAAAATAATTTCTTACATAAAATGTTAGCTAGACACTTAATAGTTTCTGATCATAAAAAAACAACGCGTTTTTTTAACCTTCTAAATGTAATGTGTTAACGTTAAAACGATTCCCCTTTTAATACCTATTATTAAGAGTCATCTACACTTATTATTTATAAATATAAACATTGGAAAACATTTTTTTTTCTCACAATATATACCTATGTTTACTTTTTATGCAATTACAACAAATTACGTTGTATGTTTAACTAGATAAAAATAGATAAGAATTTACTCAAACAGGAAGTTAAATTGACGCATTGTACATTTAAATATTTCTTATAATTAACCAAAGTAGCAACAATTTATCAAACTTACTTAAATTATTATATGAACGCAATTTCAACATGTTTATTACACAATAAAGAAAGTTATAAAAGTATAACAAATAATTATTGGTTGATTAAAACCGTAAACTATTACAGACTCTACTTGTTGAACAAGCAATGTAAAACAGCAACGAGGTGTTTCTAAAACATGTTTGCCTGGTACAAACAACCAAAGTTATACCGTATTGTGTTTTGGAACGCGGTTAAATTAAACCGGCCTCAAGTAGAAGTCTATACAGTTATTATGTTACCCTAGTATTACAATCGAAAATTTAGTGTTAACGTAACACCTGTTTGTATCAAAGTGCACTTCAATATTGGTTTTAAAATCATATACTCTAAAATTAAGATGTTATCCTATTATATACGATGCTATTTACCAACTTCCTTAAAAGTGTTCTTGGTATTTTGATACTTAACAACTTGTATAAATTTTATTATTTATTGTAGTCAATCGACCAATTTTTTTGGGGTTTATTGTTATTAATTTAAACCTAAAAGCGATTTTTCTTAATGTTTAAAATTTTATAAAAATTGATAGATATAGCTAAACAAATTAATCCAGTTATTTAACTGTTTTAGGAGTAATAGGCTTAAAAAAAAAATTTATATGTGTAGTAAGTTAAAATATATTACTAAATAAGTGTGGAATGTGCTTCTAAAATATGCTTTCCTAGTACAAGTCTCTCTAACTACTTATAACTAAACTCGCACTAACTAATTATGGATGGTTAAACAACTTTTCTTTAACTACGGTGTACCTCTTGTAAATCATGTTACACTGTTAAGGAAATAGTGATAAAGTGAGAACATCTGTGGGGCACAATTGGCACCACGTCTTTGTCAATAAAAATAATCTAATAAAATGAAGATTCTTAAATCATACAGATACGTTAAAATTTACAAGAACGTAGACAATAAATTTTATAAATATATTTAATAACAAGAATGCGTGGGCAAGCCTAAAACGATTTTGAATCTAAATTTATTTTGTACTCGTAGCTGTATTGATCGCAACCGTAAAAGTGCTTTTGACCTCAAAAAGCAGTATACAATTATTTTGAAGCCCAAAAGCGACTACCAATACATGTAGGTATATAAGAGCTAACAATTAAAAATATATATTATATATTTGTGTACACCCTTTCCACTTTAAATATAAACAAATCAATAGGGAAAACGCCATTTTGTTTATTTACTTGTTTATATTTAATACCAGGAAAATACGATTCCCAAGAGGTAATTCGAAACACAACACTACAACAACACATAAATAAAAACAATACTAATTTCGTTTAAAAAATCCCTAAATTAATTACTAGCCCTTTAGTGAGCAATAGGAAATAGTTACTAGACATAATAGTTCAGCTTAACCTGTCAATGTTTGTGTATATAGTGTGTTTATATTATTAAGTAAATAAACACTTGCTATGTTTGTAAACAAGTCTCAAAACAAGTAGTTATCTTTAGTTTCATGTATTCCTGACCGTTTTCAAGCATATTTTGACATCTGACGACAAAGTTACGTGAATTTGATAGGTTTTTAGAGTATGCTAGGAGTCCTGTGATCCTGGTCATCCAAAAGGCATTTTTAACTGTAATATTACTCCTTATGACGTAATAGTAAACTATGAATATATAACAATATTTTGGGAATTTGAGATGATGGTGAAAACTTATTTAAAATTGTACTAGTTGAAAAATAAATAATAAAATGTTCTTTACTTATTTTTAAACTTGCAAAATTTTATATTAGTTTTCATAAGTATTTATTGAAAGGACACAGAATTGCTATCTATGTTTATAAATTGATATAAGATACAGATTTTTAAATTTAGGTTTAGTTTATCTAATCAACCATTATATAAAAATGCTGTAACACTTTATAGAAACATGCAAAACAATAGAACTTATGAGTCTGTAAGAATATTTAGTTGTTACTCAATATTTTTTGATAAATATCCTACGCGAATAAATATTAATATTGTTTAAATATTCTGCCAAACAATTAATATTTTACCAATCACTTATTTGAAACATGTTATGTATTCCTGATTAAAAGCCAGCAAATAGGAATTTGAAGCATGTAGAAATTGCAAGTGAACAAACTCTGAAGTCTCCTACGAATTCATGTAATCCTTGTCGACAAATACTGATATACATCGTAATAGAAGGATCATCATATATAAGATATTGAATAAAATCAAACATCATTTTTGAAACTCAAATCATTTAAGTTATATTTAAAATTTAATTTATTGATTTATAACATTTAATTTTATCGCGCCCTCGTCAATACTTGGTGATATATAAATGTTCGTATCGATGATGAATGAACGAGTATATTTGATTGATTGTATTTTGGTCGGGGGGTGTTATTGGTTTGGTATCGGTCCGATACATTCGATATTTTTTCCAATTTACCAATGCGTTCGACTTGATTGGTTCGTATTAGGAATCTAGGATATTGAGGAGACCAGAGTAATGGTTTCCGAATTTCTGAAATTCTGTACTGGTAGCTTAGGCCCTAATAATTTCCAAAAATTGTTTAAATTTTAGTCGGACATTTATTGAGAAATGTACGCAAGTACCTATATATTATATAATATGTTGAAATCAATATAAGTGTGTCATTAAATTTTAAATTGTATCATAAATTACAATAAATTAATCTTTTCTAAAATAAAAAATTAAAACTTTAGTTAGGAGTGTAGGGCAAGAGTGAACTCAATATATTCGTAGAAGAACAATTAAATGTATATATTTAAAGAAAGCTTACTTATAATGTTTGAGCACGATAGCTGGTTATGAGACTAAATTGTATTATACGTTTTACTATTATACTTGTCTATAAAAGTATTGAATTTCGAAAAAGGAAAAATAAACTTCCTACTTTTCATGTTTCTTGGATATAAATCAGTGTTGGAGTGTGCTAAGTTGAAGAATTAATCAACCATTGTTTGAGAAGCAACTTTAAATTGCAGCAATCGTTTATTTAGATGACCCATTTACAGATAAAACAATTATTTATTTTGGCATACAAAATAATATTAATTAAATGTAGTATTAATGTATCCTAAGGATATAAAATTCGAACGTCAACAATTTCAAAAATAGCGTCACATATTATATAAAAATCAATATGTCGCGGGTATGTAACATACACGTCAAGATACAAATATACTCGTATCCAGGTAACATGATTTAAGCAAGATGCTAACATTCCAACTAACTCTTCTCAAGAACATGTTTCCCAAATAGAAATGCACCAAAAACACTCCGTTATGTATTACAGAACGCTCTGGAGTTTGGAGACATTCCAATTCACATTTCTACTCGAAACTAAAATAGTAATACTCGTAGTAATTTAGCAGTTAGAATTTTATTTATATACCTATAATCAAATATTTTGCAAGATAAGTTAAATAAAACTGATAATCAATCATAATATTTTAATAAGCTCAATTGATTTGATCAAATTGTGAACAACTTACATAGTGTAATAAAACACAATGTATGTATGTACATATATGCTCGTATTTTATTAAAATAAAAAAGCTTTAAATAATATATATATATATATATTTCGTAGTGTAATTATTAAAGTATAGAGTTTTAATTTAACTAAAACGTGATAATAATTTAATTTATTACTCAGTAAAATAAATAGTTTGTAGTGAGCTAACGTTATTGTTCTAAAATTCGTAGGATATAAAATATTGTGCAGCTAATAAGAAAACATGATTCTAAAGATAGTACTACTACTAAGGAGAGATGTGTATTTCTTACTAATGGTAAAATTACACATTCTGAATCAAATTGAGCAGGCGGCTGGCTATCCAGAGTTCAGAGAGTGTGTATGTATCTAGTACACCTATAAACATCTGTGAGATGTAGTACATACGTACGTACTACATACCATGGCAAGACGCGTTTCTGTTCAAATTATATACAGAGTACATGTGTCTAAAGAGACTAATTCATTCTTAGTACATATAAACTCTATGTAATAACCTTTTTATATTATTAATTCACGTTTAAAATTGATGTCTTTTATAATAAATGCTAATAATATGAATAACATTTATTATAAAGTGAGTAGATTTAAAAAAAAAAAACGAGGTTAGTCTTTCGAAACAATATTGTATGTATATTTCAAGTAAACAAATAATTTATTTAAACTCAACATTTGAGTTTTAAAGTTGAGGATTTCAGACCAGGAATACATGTTTTCAAACAGACTTATTTTAAATTGCAATGTTCTGTGTTACCTCTGTATGTATGTATGTATGTATGTATGTTATGTATGTAATGTTATGTATGTATGTTATGTATGTATGTTTATGTATGTATGTATTTCGACTAGAAATCTATTGTTTAATAACTAATATTTAGTTTGTTTATGAGACTATAGATTCGTAAATCTAGAAAAATTTATAATCACTACATAGCCTACATACGTATTTATATATAATTATCTATAAGGAGCATATATATTATACATATATATATATATATATATATATATATATATATATATAGATATATATATATATATATATATATATGTATATAATATATATATATATATATATATATATATATATATATATATATATATATATATATATATATATATAATTATATTATATATATATATATATATATATATATATATATATATATATATATATTTACAGACTTACATATTTAAAATTTTCATTTAATATATATATATATATATATATATATATATATATATATTATTTTATTTATTAATATATAATATAGGTTTACCACACTTAATTATTATTATATATATAATATATATATATATATATATAATATATATATATATATATATATATATATATATATATATATATATATATATATATATATATAATAATTAAGTGTGGTAAACCTATATTATATATTAATAAATAAAATAATAAATATGTTTTATTTCATTTGTAAAGACGATACATATTTATGAAGTTTAAGATATTTAATAAAAATATATTTGTTAAAAAGAGCTCTAGTGGTATGGTTAGTTTCATATATATTTAAAAAACATCAACAATAAAATAAAATATATATATTTATCGATTGCTCTAATATATTACTTGCTATTTTATAATATATAAATAGCAGGATCACAGCGACTCAAAGATCATACTTTCACAGTAGCCTATGTGATTTTACACGTATTGTATGGTAAAATTACATATTCTAACATCACTCGCTCAGTTGAATATCCGGCGATCACAATATCTAAGAGCGCTCGTATTTACCATTTTAAAATAAAGGCATTATTTTAAAATTTAAATTTTAAACTTCAAACCAGGAATACAGAATTTGCAAACGGTTACTCGGGGACACGCTTGTGTTTCCTATATTCAATTAATATGTAAATAATATTCAACAACATTTTAATACTTCAGAAATACATAAGGGGTACATGATACTAAAGAGGCTAACCCGACCTCAACTAACTATTGTAATTAAAGTTAATCTTGTAATGATAATCCTTGGTTTAAACACATAATGTAAGGTTTAAATTGATGTTGGACGACCAGGCGATCAGAAATTCATTTAGGTCAACTTACAACGTGTACTTCTAGTTAAACCTATGCGGCTATGTTATATTACTATCAATAAACGCATTGAACTTTCAACTATGCTTGGTATGTTTTATTCGATTAGATAAGAAGTTATTTAGACTGCAAATTAAACCCAAAACAGATCTATTTCAATATAAACATATCTGATTCATATTAAAGTTTATTTTATAACTATAATCTAGTGTTTAGGAAAGCGCTCTGCGAATTCATGTTTTGTGGATAGGCGAGAAGTGGATTTGGGTGTCCCAATATACTGACGGGGTTTTATAATTTTAATTTGCAGTTATTAATTAAACTTGCCAAATTTTTACGTATTAAACTAATATTTAATTGATGATTTATAGTAAATTGTATATTATTTATAACAATTTAAACCCATTTAATAATATTAAACTATTTAAAAGTTTAACCACTTATTTTAATACTGAATTTAATATAAAGAATAACTATATATTTTCACTTTATAATTAAATTAAATACGTCTAAATAAATTTGTTCTAAGGACCTCAAATCTATAAATGTTGTACATTTATTATAATTAAATAATTTTATCTTAGTAATTGTAGGCTATTTCAAGATGAAAAATACTTTTCTAAATCTATTTGACATTATTAATAAAACTTTTTTGTAATTATTAATAATAGGTAATTAACTATTTAATAAAAGATTTGAGTATTTACGAATTGTTTTAAAAAATAAATGTATTTAATTTCCGTCATCGAGCGACCTGAATATTTAGAAATGTATAAATAAGTATATAAAGCAAAATCTATAAGAAGTAAAATATAATAGCAAAATAGTTCTAATACCTATAGACCGTTTACCAATCATGCTATCCTAGTACCAACAATAGAAAATGAAATGTAACTTATCTAATACAGAATTCTAATCTAATCCTTTCGATTATATACTCCTGTATGTATATAAAACTAACGTTATATGTTACAGTTTTTCTTAGAAAAAAATTGCGTCTACAACGGAATAACATATAACTTTATATATAAGTAGCAACTTATATATATATAAATTAATATTTTAAATATTAGATTTGAATTAGAATTACAGGACATTAGTAAACCACCAATTTTTGTAAATGATTTCTGTTTATTTAATTAAAAACAATCAGTATTTATATTGCTTGATATTTCATTGTTAGTTTTGTCTATTAGTATAAACAATATTTCATGGTGCATCTGGGTATTATGTTATCCTAGTATTTGTGATAAAATTTAAAATACATTTATTAATTTTACTCAATGTTAATGACGTTATCTGTTCAGTATGCTGTAAGCCTAGTACAATAAGATGAGCCTAAAATTGTATTGAATGCCCCAATGGAAATTAAAAAAAAGTTAAAGTATGTTCTGGATTTTAAATTTCTTTCTCCGAGAGCCACTCGGTATTCTGTATTCCGGATAGGAAATTTTAAATTTTAAATTTAAAATAACAGGTGTTTGTTGATTTTAAATGGTTTGTTTATTTATTTCAAATGGCTTTTAATTTTTAAATGGAATTTTAAATCATTTCTACGTATACTTTTAAATAAATAAATGTTTTAAATATGTTTCTTTTTATATAGGTATACCATTCTACTACATATATAATTTTTCTGAATGGACTTATAAATTCGTAAATCTGTAGCTTATAAAAATAGATAAGCTTACCTAGATAATTTTACCTATCTCATATTTTAACTAGCAACTGGGCAAATATTGTTTATTTTAATAATTATTATATCGTTTATAAATATAAGATTAATGATTTAAAATAAATATTTGGTGACTACCGAATTTAAATTGCGTAGAAATAACTTGACCATAATGTGCACAGCTTCATTAGGCTTTCAGTAATAAATGGTAAACTATTCTAGAACTTAGGCTTATAGTTTACAGAAGTGCGTTATGGATTCGTTATGGTGAATTGTAATGTTTGAAAAATAACACTGTTTAGTTTTATGAGCTCCGCATAATTTCGAATCTTTGTGCGACATATTTTAGTCCTTTCTAGAGAGCCTATGTGCACCGCGTTATTATAGATCTACAGCGAATCATAGAATCCTAATACAAAAACGGTGGTTTGTGAACATGTGAGACATATGGCATTTGGCCACGACTCACAATGGTGGTTCTATAAGTATTAAATGAATTTCGTATCACATTTTCAGGCTACTAAAATCACCCTTAGCACCTAAGGCATTTATATTTATTTAATTAGTTATTTAATAAATAAAAATAAAATATTTTTTATAAGTTTATTTGGACTTTATTTCGCAAGATAATCGCTATAGTCGATACATTTGAAATACTTTCTTAAATTGCTGAAGCTCTAGTATATAAAATCTGTTAGGGAATTTTGACGAACTCTGAGGCATTTATGCAGTTTGGAGGCCGAGTTATAGATGGCAGTATGTACCATGAAATACATGTGTCTAGCACAAAATTAATATTATTAAATGATTCTATGGTTTTGATCCCCTATAAACAATACCAACTACCAAACTAAAGACATAATTCCTGCAATTACTGCATAAATGTTGGTGGGCCTATTATGCTTTAGTGTAGTAGCACCGTGGGGTCTTTTAAATACAACTCAAGTAACACACAAGTGTTAAACCATGCGGTTGTATACATCTGCGGAGCAACCAACGCCAATAAATACCAGTTACTTTTACAGATTTTAGTACGCAATTAGAATCTAGATGGACTTTTGATACATCACGTACATACATATATTTAGAAATCGCACCGACTAAAGTCTTCTAGGAAGTTTGTAATCATACATGATTTTATTATGATAACGAAGGTCGATTATACATTTTTATAGAATTTTATTGTTTTATAGATTGCTCTTATCTTTTGTGACGTTTTTGTAATCCGAAATATATCACTTGTGCACGTACACACCAATGTAATATTTATTTAATTAAATACATTTTAAAAATAATACGTATACATATTTGTATATTTTAAACAAATTGAATTTCGATTTTGGATTCAGAGTAAAGTAGGGCATCATTATGTATATAAATAGAGCCGTTTTTGAGTAAATTATGACGACACAAGTATGGGGTCAACTAAACATTAGTTTAAAAAGGTAAAAATGGGATACTATGAAAGTGTTTAATGTACACCCTAAAACTGTAGACTTGGCGCAGAAATGCAATCGAATACAGGCTCCAGAGCGTCGTATCGATTTTGATGCAGCAGTCGTTCGTTAAGTTAACCTTAGCAGTACGCATGCGTGGAGTATATTACAAAGGAGCACGGTGTCTAAATCGCATATAATACAACAACATATAGTATTATTTATGCTTGCGACTAGCTAGGAACGCGGTGCAAAATGTGGACTTATATTTGACAGTTACCATGCTGAAATAGTGGACAGTGAATTGTTCTAAGGCTAACTAATTAACTTAGTTATGTGCGTTTGCGACTATCGGTTTTAATAAATTATGTGTTTTTGACTATTGCGTTATTTTTTTTTTATTTAAAATCAAATTATGGCGGTTCTTTTAGAAGCTAGGCCCTTCAGGCCGTTTAAATCTAGTGAAGAATATTTGTATGCTATGAAAGAAGATTTAGCGGAGTGGTTACAGATTCTTTATCCGGAATTGATGATTAGTTGCGAGAATTTTATGGATAGACTGGAGACTGGAGTGACTTTATGCAAAGTAAGTTTTTTCAAAAAATATATTTCAGGGTATTTTCAGGTACTTCAGGGTAAAATAGAGTTATTCCGATTTATGAGACTTAATTTAATTTATTTAACATATTTTCTAGAGAATTATTACGTAATATGTTTATAAATAAGTTATGTGTGTAAAGATTTTGAAATATATACTAATATTTCATATTAGATTAAAATGAATTTAAATAAGCTTTAAAAATTAATACTTTTAACGCAATGGTATGCGTTTTAAAAACATTTTGAAATAGATTTTCAATCGATACATATGAACATTTATAATTAAGATTTTCTATTTAGATAAGTTTAGTCTCAAATGTCATATTTAATTATTTCTATATGTTTGACATTCCTATAACTAACTAATTTTATAGATATTAGTTTTTCTGTTAATAAATTAGTTTTTCAATATAAAAACTGGATTTCGCGAAAATCCACAACAAAAAACAGGTAGACGTTTTAAGCAAACGTTTAATAATTTGAAACCAATTTTAGCTATTAAAAACATATTAAGCTTTGCCGATATAACTTTAAAATTGTATATACAAAAATGACCTAATTCTTTAATTAAACAATTGCTTAATATTTGTAACGATAAAAAAAAAAAAAATAGATAAATAAACAATTGGTTTTCTACTTTATGTCATGTTCACTGAATATGAATTGATACTAAAAAATGTTGGTAACAAAAACTCGGATACGAGTGACATCTTTATATTCACTTTCTGATAATTATGTGGGTGGCGAAGATTGTCGAGTATTTACGATCGAAACCGAGAATAAAATCTCATTGAAAACGAAAGTAAATTTATTTAACAACTACCAGGGAATATCATGTTATGTTCAAGAGATGATTGAGCAAACTACTTTTTAAAAAGTTGATATTGCATTCTTCTCAACTTTACTAAAAAAATATAAAGTTGAGAGTTTTAATTAATATTAATTAATTTGATATACCTAATGAAAAGTTCAAAGAGCCGCAACTTAACATTATCGCAATAGTTTGAAACAATAGACAAGCGAATTTGAATTATTATAGTTGGGACCACCAATTAGGATCGATATATCGAGCGGAGAAAGTATAAATTATTTTCGATATTATACATTGAAAGTCAAATACTAAATTTATTGAACTATTAATATAAAATAGAAATTCTATTTAATTATTGATTTGTATACAATCAATAACCTTCGACTTATTGATATCAAACATAAAAGTTACTTGATATTATTAACAACAATTTTTATTGATATTATTTAAAATTTATGTTTTTTAAGAACCTCCGAAGTTTCACGACTCTAACCGACTGAGTTTGCTCTGTGCAAGTGACCCGCGCATGCGTTATTGACTCAAACACCTAGTTGTTTTAATAACAAACTTCACGCGATTCATTTAAATCATTACAAATATATATTTGCAATATTTGGAATATATTTGAAATATTTAGTATTTACTGTGAAATAATAATTGTTTCAAGGAAATTATAGTTCATGTTAAAACTGTTAGATTAATTACTATTGTTAGAAATAATGACGCTACAAATTGTCGGTTAGTTTTCACAACATTTTAGTTACGGTATTAACCATATCAGGAAGAGTTTATTATTAACAATTTACCAATTGAAATTATTTATAAATCAAAATTGAGTTTGTTTGAATTATCTGGACAGGAATTGCGGTTAAAAATATATTAATAAATCATAAAACTAGTTTAAATAAAATAATAACATTTGGATAACTAAAATAAGATTAGTAGCTCACCTAATTGTTGTAGTCGACATTTAGATAAAATTGTTTACGAAATAATTTTCAAGTAAAAATGAAGGTTGAATAAATGTAAGCTTTGATTTAATTTAAAACGTAAATCAACTGTCAAAGTGTATTAAGTTATTGACAGTGTCAAACGGGCCGAATATTTAAATTTTATGATTCTAAATAAATATTAATAAAAAAACGAACGCGGATTCTTAAGATTATTTATTTTCATGTAGATTTTGGACCGTGTCATCTTATGGTAAATCCATGAACTTGACAGGTCGTTAATAACAAATTCACATAGATTATACTTGCTAATTAACAGAAAATAAAACTTTACATCTATTGCGACTGTGACCGGTTAGGAGCAACTATAAGAATTTAGGAGCAACTGTGAGTGGTTAGGCGCAATTATGACAGGTTTTTCTTATAAAATAATTATAATCCTTAAAATACTAGTAGTTCAAATCTTAAGTTACTCTTTTATTGACTAATTGGGTAAAGTAAAGTTTGACGAGTAGCTAATGGTTGTCCTTGAATATGAGAGTATCAAGTTTTGTAGAAGCACACATGCATCAGATTTATAGTAAACACACGTATAACTGTAGTGGGAAAATGGTAATATTATTTTCGTCCAGTCCAGAATTTTTATTCGAGTGTCATTGTCTATTTAATATTCTGGCCACAATTGCATTGTGGTTGCGTTTTTTCGCTGTAATTTTTCGTTAAACATGTTACGAAATAATAAAATAAAACCTATTTATGATTAATCTAATAAGTCTATACGTTAGTATTCAAATAACTATAAATTTGTTGCGTTGAGTGTACATGGTAAACCTCTTAAGAACAATAGAAAAGACTGAATACATGTTATGTTTTAATGCTTATTTAATAGAGTCAATTATATAGTTTGTTTGTAGAAAATCAACAAAAAAATGTTCGTTACACAAAAGTGGCAAAGCGAGAACCTTGACTCGCTTACGCCGCATGGAGAGTTTTAAATTTTGCAATTTTAAAAACCTACATACAGGTACTACATACGCCTACGATCATAACGATACATAAAGAATTTATAGTAAACTGTAATCGCGATTCAAGCTACGGACGAAACATACGGATTTGTTTTGTACTAAAAACAAAAAACGTACCAATAC
Organism: Nebria ingens riversi; assembly: GCA_018344505.1. Taxonomy (NCBI): domain Eukaryota; kingdom Metazoa; phylum Arthropoda; class Insecta; order Coleoptera; family Carabidae; genus Nebria; species Nebria ingens. Next base: position 191,982 of record JADQWA010001178.1, read on the forward strand.
TATTGACCTTCATTTACTAAAGGTTCTCACTGTCAATGTACAAGTTGGTATAAAATACATAAAGCTTAAAGATTTATTAAGATATCTACTCGAGGTGCGATAAAGCATACAAGACAAAGTATGATTTATGTTTCGTGCGATTAATATACACAAAAAACTATCATTGGTGTTCAATATTACAGGTAATATACTTTTTAGACGCTTATATAGAAATAAGTGTGATAAATGCAAATAGTTGCTTATTATTTCAGCCAGCGTAATACGTTAGTTCGCAATTATTACCGCTAGAGCTACGCGTTTGCTTGAATTCGATGGAATATTACAGCGACTACTAAATTACTTCGGTTAAAGTCGTTCGTAATACAAAATATCAAATTTTGGGTAATAAAATGGATAAGGTGGAAATAGCCATGAAGTTATGTATGTATGGTTTATTTATTAAATATAGTGGGAAAGAGTGTTTCGAATAGACCATTTTGGTAACTAACAGTTTATATGACTCATAAATACGAGTATAAAAAATATACTTGTCCAATCCAGACTATAAAAATGGTTTCAATAATATATTAAGTTGTTTAAGACGTGTTGTAAATAGACTGGATTGAGAAACTTAATAGGGAATGTTGTCTTCGCGTTGGTTGGCAAGCCTGAATAATTGAAACAGATTTACACGTTTCATTCGGTAAAATAGATGTGATTTATAATTTATATAAATTCGCTAGTATTTAATTTTATATTGTATGGCGCATTTTTACATTGTATCATTTAAATGTTTAACTGCTTTAGAGCTAAAAACAAATTAGGGTTTGCTACTAAATATGTTTAGTCTAGACAAATACCAACATACGAGTAAAAAAAATCATTTTACAGTCTGAGTTTGAAAATAACTTCACAACTTCAGAAAAAAACTAAATATAATAAATATGGCCTTTACAGTAGATTGAAACAAAGAACGTGTGTGTTCGTTTGAAGTTAAGGTCATACTTATACATTGCAAGCTTTTATATTCTATGTCCCTATACTACATTTAACAAAAGAATCCATGTATAAATAAATTCATATTATCTATGTTTGAAAGTGTGTGTGTGTACGACATTTATTTATTATATTTAAAAAATATTTATTTGCAAAGTTAATTCGGTGTTAATCGTGGGTCGATAATGACCCGACTCGTTTTGCTTTCGTATATATCGACGCTTGCAAAATGTAAATTTGTTTTCTCATCTGATCTGCCCACAACTTGACAAGATCCCCTATAATTTTTTTCCACTCTTTTGGCGAGACTCGCCCACATTTCAACCAGAACTGTACTCATTTTTATTTATACGAACTTTAAATGTCAGATAATCTATTCGCATCAATTGTCGTTTATTTTTATGATTACAATAAATAGGGCCGAAAAAGCGATTGTTTGTTGAGAAGTTTAGTGGGAGATATTGCCGTATCAAAGGAATTTAAAAAAAAAAGACAGTGCAACCCTGTTAATTTAGAATCAATTTTATAACAGTGTATTGGCAAGTTTTTTTGTCATATACCAAACATAGTTCGCTTAATAAGTTGTGTTTCCCTAAATGTTCAACCCACGTTTTAAATTTATGTAACTAACTGTTAATCCAAATCTTATATCGTAATTTCTTTTTAATAATAATCCCAAACCTTAGTAGACGTGAAGTCTTAAACATCTTTAAAGACATACTGGCCGGGAGAGCTTTGACTTCTAAACTACAACGCATTTTTTGTGCTCGTTTGACAATATTTGTGTTTATTTTTAAAATGGCCAGATGGAACATTTAAATAATGCAGACCAAATTAATGGGAACAAAAATAAATTACCAGAACTAATTAAAGAAGCAATTTTAAATGTCATATTTAAATGTGTACATCCAGAGTTGTCTCCTTTGTGCTCTAAGACACATGTAGCAATATAAAAAATAAAAAAATTGAATATAGACTTCGATTAGAAAACATATTTTTTAATTACTCGATTCAAAATTATAATTTAAGCTTCTGAACAGTTCATTGATATTATGACCGTGAATTTTCGATTGCAGCGCCATATAAGGTCGGGTGTCAACTAGTGAAAGTGACTAAACAACTTGAAAACTGTATCGGTTTGTATAGTTAAATTTAAATGATGAATACACTTCGGAACTGTCTTTTATTATATTTATGGTCGATGAGTTAAACGATGAATATACTTCTGAGTACCTTTGAGCACTCTATTTTTTTTAATATATCAGTAAATGATTAACGAGAACATATTGATTAATAATAATTATCTAGACGTCTAAAAATGTGTCATAACATAAAATTAGCAACTAAAATGATATCTAATCAATGAGTATTAAATCAATTAATAGAAATCATTTAATTACAATATGGAAAATGACGTACACACGTATGTACTTCGGAAAATACTAGACTGCTTGACTCTATCTATTACGTATACGATAGAAATCTAAGTCATAATTATAAAATGGCATTAGAAATTGAACTTTGTACTAAGTAGTTTAATATATGCTAAATCTAATTAATTTTATGTGTATTAAGACGGTTTAAAATTGTTTGTACATTGTAGGCGTTATTAATTTTGATAAATTGCCTCATAAAAAAGTGTTAATTAAATTGTCTATATTGAGAAAATTTCGTTAGCTAATCCGAAATAATTGATCATTGGAAATGTCCACACAAAAAACGACTACATTTTTTTTCTTTCAGATTATTCAGCATAGTTAGACAAAAATCTCAAGATTGGTTCACATCCGGAATATGAATATACTATATACATATATATATAAGTATATTCTCACATAATAAATCTTTTGTTGTTAAATACAACACTTTCTTTATTATTTACGAAATATAATCGATTTTCCTCTTCACACGAATGAACTACTTCGTTAAATATAATAAGATGCTTATTTCGGTTAATAATTATGCAGAACACTCCAAAAAGAAAGCCTTAAGTATACATTGTTTGAGAAGTGTGAATATTTTCTCAAATGCCTATTTGTAATTAAATTCATTAAAGAAATTACTATTTTATTAATATTATATGCTTTTGTTTGTCAAACAGGAATAACTATTAAAATATACTAAGATATACTTGTAAAACGCAACTGATAATCTCATGATAAGAATGATTTTGTTTTATTATGATGCTAAGCACAATGCGTTAACAGTTCGTATCCGGTCATGCATATGGAAAACACATTATCAACTGTTTCCTATGCTGGCGGTTGCCACTCTTGATTTCTGACGTCAAACTACAGTTTATAAATGTGCCAGTTGTTTCACATTAAATCAAACCGTTTTATAATAGTTTTTATTTTTTTTTACCTTAATATAACGAAATTGTTAACCAATATTGGAAATCTGGTCATATTGCAATTAGACACCAGTTACAATTCCGTTTAATAATAAATTTAGTATTACATTGTTTCTAACTTTCTTGCAAGTAATACACTCCTAGTTATTAATTGAAAAGGAAATGACGTATAATTATTACTTCCGGCTAAAGACAAAAGCTATATCCGGTTCTGATCTTATTAGTAAGAATAATCGTTTAAACTATATATATATTTAGAGTTACAAAGGACAAACGAACGCAATACCTTCCTGCTTTAATCAATAGAAACCAGGGCTAAAGGTCACGAATTATCGATGTGCTGCAATGAAAATGTCAAAAGTTATTCAACAAGTCTGTTGTATAGGCTTCCGAACATTCGTTCCAGTTCTAAAGTATTCGGTTACAGTCAGTGTTATATAGCCATATTGTCAAGGGTAGTTTAACACAATTATATGGGTCTCGCATTACGTTGATAATCAAAGAGTGTAACGCGGGACACGTGTTAAACTAGTCAGAGAAATCGATTCGAGAAAATTTGGCTCGGGAAGTTTGGTAGTAATGCTTTCCGGATGAGGATGTATGTAGTTATTTGCTTCAATGAAACTGATCAATATCTAATACATTTATGTTGTTTATATCGTCAATCTTTGGCTTATAGACATCTTTACAAAATTGTCTACTCTCACACAGTTTGTTGAAGGTGTCTTAAATATCAACTAATAATATACTATGTGTTTATTTTCAGCACGCCAATAATGTGAAATGCGCCGCTTCGGAATATATAACCCGTCGTCAAGCTCGGAAAATAATGACGAGATCGGTAACAAGTTCATTAGCAATTCCTCTAACTACACTTTTAGACGTCCACTATTTACCAGCCGCGAAACCGGGCACATTTTTCGCCAGAGACAATGTCCACAACTTTATATCCTGGTGCAGAAACTCGTTGAAGATCATCGAATGTTTGTTGTTCGAAACAGATGATTTGATCATGAGGAAGAATGAGAAACACGTTATTTTGTGTCTACTCGAAGTTGCCAGACGTGGTGCTAAGTAAGTATTTTATACACAAAAGATTGTTTCATATTTTGTGCATAAAAGTTTTGAATACTTGATTAAAATACTCAAATATGAGTCAAATAGAAATATGTTTGACCTTACATTCTCCGTAGTATTAAATAGTTATAACAAACTATTGTTAAAATAATTTAATGTTGAAAAGGTTGCCAGTTTATTGAACATTCAATGTTACCAAAATCACGATTAGTGATAAACGATGATACTTTGATGTTTCGATTTAATTTAGGAAACAAAACCACTAATATATTTTAGGCACGTTGCAATACTGTTCATTAGAGTGTAATTGATTCAATCAACTATCTATAATTGATCAAATTAATCAATCAAAATCAGCAATTCAGTGTTCTTCTTAAAAGATAAATACGCGTATTGCGGTTCCTTATAAATTGAAATAGATAAACGAATAAAAATGTAGACAATTTGTATTTGTTTAGATTTGGGATGCTTGCTCCAATGTTGGTACAAATGGAGCGTCAAATCGATCGAGAAATCGCAGCCGATCAACGTTTGCAACAAAGTCTATCTTGCGGTTCCCCAAGTGAAGGATTGGGTGAGTCTGATCTTGGAGATCAAGAAGATGAATCGGATAGTGAATTAGAAGATGAACAGCCGGTTCTCATGTATGGGCCAGCACCCCAAATTGTCACAAACGATTTGAAAAGCTTGGACGAAATGGTAAGTCAAGGATGCTAAAGACATGAATTTCTCTTGTGATTATAATTTCGGATCAGTATGTAACATGAATGTTTTCAAAACAACGTTGTCATGAAGATGTGCTCATTCTGAGATCTTATCTGGTTAATAAAATGTTGACGCTATAAAGTTTGTAACCAAGGTTACTTACACATTTAAATTCTATATAGCAAAGTGTACAATTTGCTTTTATCTTTTTCGATTTCTTAAAGCTACAATTTCGTATAGAAATAAATTCCTACATGAATTCCAATTGCATTTTACGAGTAGTTCCATGAAAAACAAACGAAAAAAATAAACAGAGAAAAACCCATGTGTTATACCATGAATTCGAATCAATTGCACTCTTTACACATCAGTGACTAATCTAGACAACCAGAAAATGTGTACACCAATTCGCAAAAATTATCTTTATGACGCCATCCAGTTAATATTCAGACATTTAAAATATTTATAACAATTTTGTTTAAAATTAATATATTGCCTGTCAAGTAATGACGGATAGAATAAACTATTTTAAACATTGTTTGAATATGAAATGACAATTATAATTTGCATTTCTTTGAATATTAATACTATCCAACCTTAGGACACATTCATCTATACTTTGCCTAAATACTATTTAAATAACGCGATTTTTATTTATTAAGTTGTTACACCTATTTCATTTCCTGTCAAATTAAATTTATGTGTTTTGCAATTTAAATTTCATGGCGCTGTAACTCAATCACATATGGCGAGTTGCATATGCCTAGGCGTCTATTAATATGTGGATACGATACACAATAGGAAAAATGTGTTTATACGTTGTAAAAAAGTAATTGTTTTTTATTGGTATTCGTTTATTTAATTGTTAACTTAAGTGCAATTGCTTGACCTATATTTTATAAACAATTAAAATGTTTTATGAGTTGAAAAATAAAAATATCGAAGTTTAATTCGAATCATGTCATTTAATAAGAGGCTTTTAAAATACTAGGGCAAATTGTTGATGATGAATAATATGTTTTTACAATGACACTATTTATTGGCGTCTTACATAAATATTGCTCAATATTTTGATTTGGAAATTATTTACTCAACACGTATTTAACATTTTTAAATTATACCATACTTAAGTAAATTAATTTTAAAAACTACGATAAATCATCTAAACATTTTTCGATTTGACAAATCCATTTAAACGATGACTCAACACGATTTTATGGAATTAAACTCCAACTTAGCGATAATAGACTTTTTTAATGATGCTAGATTAGTTTTTGTTATATTTTAATAAGGTTTACGATGTTAGCGGCTAGCTTAAAAGGCATATTTCATTTTGTAACTTTAAATAAGATGACGTTTAGATATATTCAATCAAACAAAGATGTAAAGAACTTGCATTTATAATAGAGGCTCTAGCGTAAGTTTAAATATATATATATATATATATATATATATATATATATATATATATATATATATATATATATATATTTTGAATTATATATTATTTAACAATGTACATTAGAAATTAATCGAGTGTGAAAATCTGTAAAGTTTTCGAGTGAACAAAACTTCTGTGGACTGCGAAAAGAAGGAGAGCGCCGCTTGAATTACGGTTTAACTTTAGCACCATTAGATTTATCACCTTTAAGAGGTGCCTGTGCCAGGTTCGACTCCAGGTCTGGGTATACAACGTGGCGCCTAACAAACATACATACGTCGTGACTAGAATCAATAAAAGCCGAAAGGTGGATATAGTCGTGATGTGAACGCTACTGCTGGTATATCGACCATATTTTATCAAATATTCAACGCTTCGAAACTATACTCGAATTTCTTTTTATTTATTATATTAGCTCGCGAAATTAACAAATTTGTCAACACATGCGACAGTAAATGGTGTTTGAATTATATAATTGTTGTTACAATATGGAATGTGGAATCTTAAAATTAGAAAATTGTTTTTTTATTAACCTCGACTTTAGCGAAATTAAACCCGACCTTGCAATCTTGTTGTACACTCAGAAAATGTCTTCCGGAAAACTTCGTTGCGTGTTGCCGTTTTGTTTCAGAAGATTAAAACAAATGCATATTTTTTTAATGAAAAAAATGCTAAAAATGTCATGTTTCATATTTGGTTATAAGTTGACTAATATCTGAGCATGACTAAATTTAGACAAATAGCTTGTTAAACATAAAATATATCACAGATTATGGTAAAGAGTAATATTTTATTAAATGCGTCAATCTTCCCTTATTTGGTAAGGTCGCACTGAACGAACTTGGCATAGTTTTCGAACTGCGTAAATAACAATTCATTTCTTGTGGGAATACAAAATGAAATTTAATTTTAATGAAAATAAACACAAATTAGAATTTCAATATGCGTAGCAACACACGTGTCTAACTGTCACCAAACCAAACATTAAAAATGTTTGATCTATTGTTATTTTATCAAATAATACACTAATAGACAATCAACTCCAACTTGGCTTAACATAAGCCTTTCTTTTGTCTTTATACAACGTCGGATTAGATTTATCGGTCACTGAACACAAACAATGGCTTCTCAAAATGCGATACACAAAGTAGAATTTGCTAATATTACTTGCCCTGTAAATCATTCGAATTTTGTTTAGGTATTAAATCCTGATACAATGACAGTATCACATTTCGAATTAATACATCTGCAACTTCTTGTTGCATTATGTACTCCTCATACAATACGACAACCAATTGTCTTCAATTGTGCTATTGTCATAAAATAATTAAGAGTATTGTTTCAATTAAATTAAATTAAGCCAATTCAGAAATTAATTTTGTCGTTATTTGTTTGCGAAATATATATTTAGTGCATCGCAACTAGACCTCGACCAATCAAAACTGATAATGTTTGCGGGTATAGTTAGTAACGCGAATCACAACGCCAAACACACCTAGTTTATTGTTTGGCGTTAAAAATATAAGAAATGAATTATATCTCGAGATATTTTTTTATGTTTGTATATTTATTTATGTCTAAGTAACGCCAATTAAAATAATCTTAAAACTATTCGTAATCAGTTATAAATCAGTGGTATAGTGTTTAAACAATTGACATAGTTATTCCTCGTTGGGCAATTATGTATAGTTACTTAAGCACTCCGTCCGTTTCTCTGATTGCATATTATTGTTTACAGAGAGTTAACTTTAATATCTATGACTTTCTATCTACAATTCCATATTTCCTTACTTTTAACTATAGGTAAATACGATTATTGTTCAGCTGATTGCCGCAAGCTGACACGCATACCGCATCCAACATAATTTATCTTTTAAGTCAAATTTGGTAAAGCATGCTTTATTTACTCAAGCCATTTCCTTGTTTAAACAACACAAAAATATTTTGTTTCAATACAGGAAATACAAACACACCCACACACTTAAGCAGATGTGCCCCACTAGTGCAAATTAAAAATTATTTACTTCTAGCGTTTATATTTTTCGTTCTAGGTTCGAGATTTAGTCGAAAAATGTACTTGTCCAACGCAATTCCCGATGATTCGAGTATCTGAAGGAAAATACCGAATTGGGGACACCAAAGTATTAATTTTCGTCAGAATTCTACGAAGCCACGTTATGGTACGAGTTGGAGGCGGCTGGGATACTTTATCACATTATTTGGACAAACACGACCCTTGTAGATGTCGTTCTCAACATCGCAGCACCCAAGGTGCTAGGCTAGTTAATAGACCAGGAGCTGCCGACTTGGCAGGAGCCCACGTATATTATGATAGGTAAGTGTTGAAGAAGACACAACACAATATGCATATATGACGACAACGAATTCCTTATAGATCCCCTCCAAGAACACGACGTAACTCTGTCAATATGAATAATCCCAATGCGTCCTCGCAGAAGGACTACCTCGGTCCCCCGATGAACGCAATAAACCGTTCGCGGTCACGTTCTCCAACACCAGGATCAAAACAATTCGAGCGACGATCCGCTTCTCCTTCACGTAGATCCCCAAACATGCCTCGAAACAGCTCATTGATTCCTTCAAACGTGCGTAGCCGATCACCAACTCCATATTACGTATCCCAAACTCAAGTGGGGAAAATTGCAAGTCCTGCGCACAAAGCGAAACCTAGATCCAGGAGTCCAACTCCCAGTTATTTTCCCAACCATTCTCCAAAAATGAAAAATAGAAGTGTTAGTCCGGCATGTAATATGCGCAGTAGAAGTCCTACTCCAAACATTTCGAAAGATCTACTTAAATTTGTTGATAATCATGTTTTAAAAACTGGAACTGCGAAATTGTCGAATCATGTGTCAACAATACAAATCCCTTTTGAAACTAGTAAAGTTACTTTAGTTTCGGAAGCTAGCCTACAGATTAGTGATCCGACATCAACAGATCATAGTGATAATGCTTCAGAAGTATCTGATGAGGGGTATAGGAGTTTGGGGGTTATTCAACCTGGGGAGAAGAATAAGAATCGCCTTTCGTATAACAGTCAGAATTCAGTGGAAGATGCAGAATTTTGTGGTAAGTGACTATTATTTATTTTTGTCTCAACTGCTTGGAATTGTTGGTTTTTATTGCATATATTTTATAAAACAGAGCATCCTGAACTAAACGAAACTTTAAAATCTGACGAAACCGACGACCCTTTAAACGACACCGGCCTTCGCAAAACAACCTTCTCTGACATCTTCGAAGACACTTCAGATAAAGCCAAACTTGCACGCGGTAGATCTTTAGAAGCTACAAGTCGTAGTCGATCTAATAGCGTTGAACGCCACGATAGTCCATTCAAACGCACGAATTTAGCTTATAGATCTGCTAAACCAAATTCAAATAAATCTGGGAATAACACCTGGAACGCTCCTAAGCCTAAGCACAGAGCTAGTATTGGTGCAGATACTTTTAGTAAGCCTGGCATATCCAGGAATTCAAATACTAGAAATAGTGTTAGATCCGCGTATGATCAAAATGGTAGAAGGGTTCATTCAACGAATAGTTCTCCTACTAAGAGTCCTTTGTGTCAGGAGATTATGAAAACTGCTGAGAATGTAGACGATGATGTACAAATGATTGAAAAGTTGAAGGATTTATTGAAACAGTATAGTTTTAGTAGCGGAAGTAGTAAGGAAGATAATATTGATGATCTGAATTGTTGGGTGCAAAATCACAATTCTAAACCTGTGCTTGAGCCTAAGTTTGCTACGCCTCGAAAAGATCTAAAAGTTGACGCTAAATTGGGTTCTAAAATTCCAGCGCCTGTTTTCAAACGGTCTACTTTAAATTTGTGCTAAAAGTAGAATTTCTCAAATCATTTCAAAACTACTTAATAATTCATAGTATTTTCTCTAAAAATTCATAACTCTAATTCCATTTCGTTGAGACCTTTTCTTAGATTTGAAATATCTTTTTTTTTAAATATCTAATTTATTATTTTATATTTGTATCTTATAAAAAAACTAAATTAACTAGATTTTCTATTTTATTTGTGACAATTTTATATCATTAATTTTTCTTCATTTTGAAAAATTATTCTCATACGGGTTCCATAATTTCTTTTCGTTTTACCACTTTATTTTTTTAACAAATGTATATTATAAATAAGTTAAAATGCGTAAAGATAAAAAAATGTTTAATTTTAAGACATTAAAAAAACATGGTGCTAGATCATAATATTAGATTTTTGTTAATCAAACAATTGTTATTCGTAATTATTTCGTTCACAATTTCTTTGAAAATAGTTTTGAGAAATTCAATATGTGTCTCGAATTAATTTTTATTATCGGACCAGTTATTCGAAAAATGTTAAAATTTATTGAAAATCATTACAAAAAAAAAAGATAATCGTTATTTAAATTTAAAATTGTTTTTTATGGGTAGTAGTTAATTATTGAATAAGTTTGATTATTAATTATAAAAATAATAACGTAAGTCCATTTTAAATACGAAAAAAACAACCAGTGATAAGTCCGTTTAAAATAAAGTAGCTGAACGAAGAGTTGCAAGGAAAAACATGCAAAGTCTAGATATTATAACTGTATGTGAAGCAATCACGCGTTGTCAAGGATGGTCACCTCTATGTATACTATGTCCTTGAAATTATGTGTATTTATTGAGATCTAGCATGTTAGTCTTGACGTTTTAATGTTGGACTTATTTATGCATAAGACCGTAGTGAATTCTATTGCAGATTTCAGTATATTAATATATAATTTTAAATTGATGTGCTCAAATTTATAAATATAAAAAAGCATTCCATTTTTATAAATAATGGCAGATATGTTTAAGGACTTATTTTATATTTTGATTTATTATTAAACAACTACAAACATATTCTTGATTTTTTGTTAAACAAGCGCCTAAGTTTGGTTATTGATTTTCCGTCCAATTAACTACAACTTAAAATGACGAAATTGATATGTTTAGCCACTTTTTAAATCAAGTCATCAACTATATTGGAATGCACATTTTGTGCACTATTAATGCATATTACTCTGATTTTTTTCGTAGTTTTATTAAAAATTCTCACCAGATCTGATAAAAATTTGTTCACGCGACAATATATAAATAAATTTTTTAAAATACTAAGCAAAAATTCATATATAATAGAAAAGTTGCTTAAGCTAAAAACAGTACCGTATCCAGGTGAATATGTTTTATATATCCGTTAAATAAATAATTTTAATTTAAGTTATTTAACCAAATACTAATTATATAATTGTTTTATAGAGCACAATTAAAACAGATATGACTGTATTAATATTTGTATTTTATAACAAAAATAAATAAAAACGAAAATACCATATTTGTTACCTATTATCTATTTATAAACCTAAATTCATATATATTTATATATATATATATATATATATATATATATATATATATATATATATATATATTTGGGGAGCATATATAATAAAAAATTGTTCACTCACCCCACAAAACATCTATAAGTCCTGGAGATTCTGCCAATTTGGTCCAAAAGGTAAGCAAGCCACTGTAACAAAAATATCTAAATTTAGTACTAAATATGTTTCAAACTTAACGCCAAATAATTGTTACATTAATATAGTATAACATAACAATAATTTTAGCAACAAATACATACCTATTTGTTTAAAAACCACACTGCCCACGTTTTACACTACACTGAATTTTATATACTACATACGTAGCTCAAAAGGACGTCGAACAAAAACATATTTATGTCTATAATAAATAAAGATCAATTCAGTTCGGTTATTTTTCAATACAAATCAGTATTTGTGCGCATACTAATTTGGGAATATATATCACTTGTAAATAAAGACGAATTTGGTACAGCATACAATGTTCGTAGATGTAACAAGTTCGAACGAATATTTAGGAGATATGAGACCTGTTCATGACGTCACGATTTATTAATTTAAATAGCTATAATTTAAATGAATAAAACGTAACACAATTGTTATATTGGAAATTGTTTATACGTTGAATACATGATATTATTTATTTTGTTTATACTAAAATAATATGTGTTATTTTACGAGTAGTTTTTTGTTTGTTTTATTATTAGCAACCACTACTATGCGTGACTGTACTTAATATTGCAAATATTAATAATTATAATAAGCAATAATTATCTATTTGACATTTTAAACCTAAGGTTGGTTTATAATTAGATATATACTTATATGGTTTTAAAGGTAACTCTAGTTTAAAATGAAGATAGTACAAAATAAACCTTGTTTCAAATACACCAACATTAGGCGAATTGAGTCAAGGTAAATCCAAAAGATATGACGTCACAGTAATTCCCAAAGCACCTATTAATCTATAAGGGTGGTGTGAAATATAATTGTGCGTTAGATCAATTTGGTGTAAATTGTAAATATTTCCCTACTGCTCAAATAATGTAAC